>JABFEA020000138.1:24663611-24676923 GCA_019775915.2 Cyphomyrus plagiostoma | reverse complement strand
CCCCCCGGGGGGGGGGGGGCTGCCGGTTTTCTCAAATTCCCTTCCCTCTTTACGCACCCTTGGTCCATTTCCCCCCACCCCCCCCCCCCCCCCCCCCCCCCAACGTGAGTCATGCTTAAAAATAGGTCTTCTCACTGGATGTGGCTATCAGGGATGATATCAAGGCTACGGACCATGTGATTAAGGTCCACTGTGTGAAATGCAGCTTGGCCTGACAATAATTAAACAGTGTTCGCATGCAGCAATGTGAGCAAGTGTGTGTATGTATGTGTGTCTGTCTGTCGGTGTGTGTGTGTGAGGGGTCTGTGTATCTGTGTGAGGGGTGTGGTTAGGGTGTGTGTGTGTGTGTCATGAACAGCTGATCTGCCAAACGAGCCTCTTATCTATTTCTTGTTTCTATTTCAAATGCTCCCCCAGTAGCTCTGGCATCACCATGAAAGGCTGCTGTCAGCCCCCCCACTGCTGCTGACACACATTTTCTGTTGCACCAGGGCTGTGATTCACACTGGTACCTGCCTTCATGTGGCCCCCCCATTAGTTTATTATTTTTTGCTGAACACGAGGAACTGACAATAACTTCGAGGGGGGGGAATCATCAGCTTTAATAGTCTCTCCCTCTGTGTGTGTTTCTTACTGTAATCTCTCTCTTTCCTTCTGGTGTCGGTCTTTCCATGATTTTGATTTGGTGTCAAGGTTGGGTGTGTTTTGAATTGTGCTGGAATGGTGAGGCGTGCGTCCGTCCGTCTGTCTGTCTGGTCAGGTCAGTAGCCTGGTGTGCCATCCCTGTCAGTAGTGCTGTCTCAGGGGCTCGAACACCACTCTGTATCGGGCTAACAGGCCCCCCCCCCACCTATACCACCCAGGTTGGCAGCACCTCTCAGAGCCTGGTTGCTGTAGCAGTTGGGGATGGGACTCCAAGATGGGGACCTCCCGGATCCACGGGGGCCCTGCTGAACCTCACTCCTGCACTCCTCCCCTTTCTGAAACGAGAGCTCCTTCCAATGGGGGCGACTCTCTGCGGTCCGTGTCATTAACATGTGTCGCGTGGCTTGGGATCTATTTACAAACGACTTTGGTTTTTTCACAGACACGTAGACTGACTGTATAAATGTATCCGCTCCCATCAGTGCCTTGGCCTCGCACGCTGAGAACCAAACGCATTGTACCATGAACAGCACCAGTTCTCCGCCCCAGCAAGCTGCACGTGCTGGTGCGTGCTCTCTCCGACTGGCATGAGGTTGCCTTGGAAAGTCTGGTTTCTTCTTGCCGTTCAAAAACATGTGAATGTTAACTGGCATCCTCTCCAGTGTCTCCCCCTGGCTCGTACCCCGGTCGTCTTAGTATATGCTACAGACTCTGCATCAGTGATAAACATCATTTCGCTGTGCTTATTGTCTCTTTTGTATATAGAGTCAGCAGATAAATTAAACAGTGTCTGTATAAAATGTAAGCAGTCATTTGGTAGCCTTGCTGTCCTGTGATTGGCCAGCAGCACCCCCGCCCCCGCACCCCCTTCCAGAGCATAAGGGCACAGTCTACTGCCAATCACTCGTCACGCGTCGTCAGGCTGACCAATGGGGCAAGAGTTCTGGTTGTTTGGACGGGTGCTCAAATTTTTTTGGTTTCTAGTTCGTTTGTTTATTATGTATTTTTTTTGTCAGTTTGTTTGTTTTTGTATTTGCTATGTTGAGATGATCTCTGTGGATCACCAGCATGCAGCCTAGCCGTCTGTACTGAGGTATACAAAAGCGGATGAGCATTTGCCGTGTGCTTTGGCAACCGGATGGAGGTGTTGGGGGGGAAATCACTCAGAAATCCCTAAGCATGTGTGTGTGCATCGCTTTGGACAGGGGAAGAGGTGTTCAGGGATTCTTGAAAGAGGCTTTGAGAAGATAGAACACCTCGGCTTCCAAGCTGCCACTTTTATTTTCTGCCACAGATTTAAAAATATAAAAATATACAAACCGCAAACCTGCCTGTACTAAACAGAGACCCATGTGCAAATGTGATGTAGATCTAGGGTGAAACAACATGGCTGCTAGTAGAGTCTGCTACAGCTGCAGTAAAGTGTGCTACTTCAGAAGCAGGTTTGCATTCGTCTCGCTGATGGAACGATTACCCTCCCCAAACCCCACCTGTTTGACATTGCTAGGGGTGTGTGGTTGCCATGTGCTCTGACATCTGTCTCATCACCCATTGGCCCCCTCTGGCCCAGAGCGCGAGTATCTCCTTTTGATTGGTTGCCTCTGCAGTGCAGTCCCTTTCTCTGCAGGGGATAATTATGACAGTGCCTTCCCCGGCTCAATGTTCCCTCTGTAGTTGGTAAACCATGTACCTGTAAACGGCGGCTTCTGGGCTCCACCTAATGTGTACATTTCCTATAATATACAAGCAGGACCATGTGGATTCGGCGCCTGGCTGTTTTTGAGTATTTTTGGTTTGTGCGGTGACTGTCCTGTTTATTTGTAAGTGTGTATGAGATGTTTTCAATTTGTGTGAATTTTCCAGTAACTTTCTGGACAAGGCAGCTGGGGCAGAGTGTATTCATAAACAGTATTACAGCTTTCAGGCCTGATAGTCAGGAAATGTTTTAGGGTCTCTGCTATATCTGTCTTGCTACCATGGAAGGGTGAGGTTCAGGAGTATCGACGTGGTCTGTCCTACATCCTGCCCAGCTGTCATTTGGAAGCTTTTGGTGGCTTCCTGGGGAATCTGTGTGTCAAATCTTAGCTGTCAGGCGTCCCCCTTAGCATTCCCCTATCACATTAATCAATTAATTGTCTTAATTTTCTCTTGAGTGATTATTTACGGGTCATTGGCTGTTATCTAGAGTGCTGCGGTACACAAGATCGATTCTTGCTGGTTGTATGCCGAAATCATTCTGTTATATTAAATTATCTTTCGTCTAACAAAAGCATCTGTCTTGAGCTGTCAGCTTTATGAGCCGTGGGCAGTGTCTCTCTCCGTCTGTATCCTGGGGTAGCCCAAAGGCCTTTCTGCATGCTAATGTACTCCAGACCATAGGTGGTCCCTTTGTCACACGGGACCCATATAGCTGACGTCACGGCTGGCCAGCGCACTGCAGATCGCCCAGGCGACTGCGATAATCCTCTGCTTCTCACCCTTAGAATCCCAGGCCCCGCGATACATTTCAGCACAACTTTACAATTCCTCTCCTACTTCTGTGTGAAACGGCGCAGCTCTAACGTGCTGATGCAGTCAGAGCAAATTGAAGCTTTGTTATGGATAGATTTCAATTGGTTTTGGGGAAGAAAAAAAAAAAATGCTTCTTACTAAATGAACAGCAGCCTGTCAAAATGTAGCTGGCATCTACTAGCTGGTTCTGTCTTAGCCGCATTGGCCAAAGAACGGCATTGAACAGAGATTGGGCACCAAAGGAGACTGAGAGCACCAGTGGAGGGAGGGGGGGGCGTCACCCTTGCTGCCCCTCCCATTGAGGCCTGAGAGCCCAGCGCCATCCTCCTGGGCCCCACACTGCCCAATACACAGGTTCCCCACTCCTGTTCAGTCTCCATATCAAGGAATTTCACAGGTCTTAGGGAACCTCCCAATTGTTTTGGGTCACTGAAGTGATTTTTAATAAACTCACTCACCGTGAGGTGACTCCAACAAGGGCAGGGTGTATGTGGTGTGGGGAAGGGCAAGTGACGTTGGCAGGGTTTTTTAAGGGGGGGGTTGCATGGTCTGGACATGATATTCGGCATATCTGAGCGTGTCAGTTTGAATTCAACACTAGTGGGTATGTAGAAACCTCTACCTCTCTAAACACACATAATATTGATAGGGATGTGGCTACCATCCATATCCAATCTGTGCCCTTGAGTATGTCTGTGCTGAGATTCTGTTTGCATTTGTTTGTGTTGGCACACAGACTGCATGTGATCTTGAGGTGTGTGTGTGTGTCTGTCTGTCTATTTAGTTTAGTTTCCAATAGAAATGAATGGAAAGTCCCCGCAGAGATTTGAATACAAACATGTGATGTGTGTGTTTGTGTGTCTCTGTCTGTTTTTGGTCTCGCACTGTGAGATTGTAACTGTGATTGTTGCTCGTGCCCAGGTCAGTTTGCCTGTTCACTTAGTTTAGGTATATTTTTCACTCTTTGTTTATGTGTCTTAATGTATCTTTGTGTCTCTCTCTCTGTTGGTGCTGCCAGCATGTCACAAGCCCCCCCAGGAGCCCAGCAGCACATGTTCAGCCGTCCGTAAATGACACTCACCGCTGATTTCTGTCAGCCGTTTATGCACCGCTTTAATAATTCATTGCGCTTTTTCCTGCGCAGGGGTGGCGTGGTGCTTCGCCCCCAGCATTAGCCGTGCGTGGTTTTTGCATTTTCTCCCCATGGGGTGTGGGTTTCTCCTGTTTCCTCCCACAGTCCAAAGTTGGACATGAGTTCACCATAGTGAGTGAGTGTGTGCGCCCTGCGATGAATCGGCCTCTTGTCTGGACTGTACCCCAGCCTGGTGCCCTGTGCTGCATGGGATGGGCACCAGCTCCCTGTCACCCTGACCAGGATGCCGGATTAGAAGGTGGTCAGTGTTCCATGTTCATTCAAGTGTTCTGGCTGACGACACCGAGGGTTTAACATCAAGTCCGGTTCAGACTCAACAGCCCGGACCTTGCCTGGCAGCCATCTTGTAACTGCCTCTAGGTTCCTCTTGCCTCTAGGTTCCTCTTGCCTCTAGGTTCCTCTTGCCTCTAGGTTCCTCTTGCCTCTAGGTTTCGCGTCCTTCTCTGGGCTCAGGTGGGCCCCTGTTTATAAGGTGCACTGTTGACTTACATCTTCGTTCAGCCTCATTAAGAATAACTTTGGAGGTCGAACATTGTACGGTTTAAAGGTGCAGGTGTTCCTGTTCTCAGCCAGAGGCTGATTGGTTCAGGCTGAGCTGGAGTTTGTTAGCGGAGGTGCCCCCTGCTGGCCATCTTCTGCATTTGCTGTTAGAGTCCCCGCTTGCTCCCGTGGCACATTCCTCCATTGTTCAGATGACCTGCTCACAGTGACCCCCGCCCAAACATACAGAATAAGCAAACTAAGCCTTCTCCAGATTTTTTGGTTCAGCCATAGGCCTGCTTTTCATAGGACTTGGCTGCCAGTGTAATCACTGCCATCACATCATGTCTGTGTTCTCTTATGTCCTTATCTACAGGGGAGTTTTTGTTTTTTCCTTTTTCACTATGTTCGGGCACCCAAATGAAGCCCCTCCCCTCCCTAATGGAGTATGGCTTTGCAGTCACCCAGCCCCATGTCCGGGCTTTAATCTCCTCCCAGGGGAGACTGGCATTCTATGTGTGCATGCTCACTGCAGGCTGGCCTTGACCTTGCAGAGCCCGTGACCTTGTGACGTCCGGTAACGCATATGGAGAGGGATGGACATGACCTCTGACCTTCCAGCCCTCCTCCATCCTCTGATCTGGCTTTGGCAGAAAAGACGACTGCCAGGGGCCGTGGAGTTGAGCGGAGAATCTTGTGTTTCTAAGTCTTTCGGTGGGATGTTCCTTGGCATGCGCCAAACCGGCCGTTTCCTGCAAGTACAGCTTTTGTTTAATGCCGTGTCTGACTTCCAGATGATTTCCAGCTGCTTCCAATTTCCCTGTCCTGCCTGCAGTGCAGCAGACGGCTGTCATGTTAAAAGCAGATCTTTTTTTTTTTTTCTTCACGATTTTTTTCTGAGTGTTTAAGAAAGTGAGTTTCTGGCAGCCTACAGTGTGTGTCTATGCTGTGGTGTGTAGCGGCCGGCTGTGAGGGTCAGGAGTACTGGGTGGGGGTCAGAGGGTGTAGGTGCAGCGGTGGGTGGAGCAGAGTGTGTGTGTGGATGTGTGTGTGTGTGGGTGTGTGTGTGGATGTGTGTGTGTGTGGGGTTGTGGATGTGCGGTAAGCTCATATATAGGCTCTCCTGGGGAGGATGATCCAAGCCTGGCAGGTGTAGCTGTGGTTACTGTGGCGACTGACTGGTCAGAAGCCCATGGGGGGTATTTGCGAATGTTTGCCAGCCAGCCGACGTCATCCCTCGCCCTGCAGGTGGGGTCATCAGCGCCCTCCATTCTCACTGCTGGATGTCACCCCCTGGCCCCCAAGCGCAGCTCCCCAGCTGAGGATGTTAAGTCCTTAATTAAGTCTCCCCCAGGGTGGGGGTCAGTGAGAGAGACATAATTACATTTTATGGCAGAAACAGCGGGTGCTGACTAGCTTCCCGTGTGTAACAGAGAGCGAACCACCCCCCCGATAAGCCCGTTGTAAAGTGAGCCTTGGGGAGTTGATGGATGTCGGGACAGGGTGCTGACCACAGCATGCCCCCCCCTCCCCCACATCTGTGTCCCCCACCTTAGCAAAATCTCCACCACAGCCTGTGTCTGTATTCCACCCCATCGAGACTAACAGGTTGGCTTCAGCTAATTTATCTTAATGTGGCTTATTTGTGTTTGACATTAAAATCTGAAGCACGCCCGGGATCAGACCGTGTGTTGGCTACAGATCCATGCACTCCTGGCATCACGTCTTTCCTGAGCACCGATGCGTCACATCCCAGGAGCGCGGGACTAAGCATCAGCTAAAAACCCTTTTTGGGGTTGTACCCGGGGGCTCCTGGAACATCCAGTCCCAGCGGAGTCTACTTTCACCCCCTTATAGCTATAAGCGGACTGGACATGTAAATATCCATGCTTCACCTGCCTGGGCGTCCTCGCTTCCCCAGTCCTCATTGGCGGAGCCAGCCCAGTCCGCACATGCAGCATAATATTGGAATATATGAATATATATATTGGAAACCATGTACTAGTTCGTAATTGAGCTCCCCAGCGCTGAGCAGAACAGAAATTGTGAGGCATTTAGAACGGGGGATTTCCCCCATCGAGTCTAAACGGAACAAACAATTCAGCCTCTTAATGGCGATTAACATTTAGCGGCTACTGCCCAGCGCTCCTGAGATCAGGCCCCATTTGACCTCTGGTCCCTGGTCTGAGGCACACCACTCCCATGATGCACTTGTACATCGACTGTCTGCTACTGAAGAGTTTTATCAGGGGCTGCTGTTCCTAACATTGCTGGAAACTGCATGGGGCTTGCTTTTAGCATAGCAAACCTTGATGTGCATTTATTTTTTTTTGGGGTATATATAGGACCCAGCAAAACCAGCCCTAGTTTATCTGGCACGCCATGTTTGGAGGGGAGAGGGGGGGAGAAACAGAGCGAGCGAGCGAGAGCACCAGGTAAATACTTCCCACAAGTCTCAGTGACCGCAGACATCCTGATGATTAACCAGTCAGAGGCCATCTTCAGTAAATTCAGCAGCTCCTTATATTGCCTTTGCTCTTAACCTGAGGCAGCATGTGAAAGCGGCAGCTTGCAGTTCTGTCTGTCTAAATCCAGGGTGGAGTATAAACAAAGCGTTTAAACCTTCTCCTTTTGCCTCCTTTCTGGAGTGAGACTGGAGAGGTCCGTGCCGTTTCATTGTACTGTGTGGAGCTGGGCGTTGGGGTCGGTGTGAGGGAGTGCAGAGTGAACTCTACTCTGCCGTTTTTCATTCAGGGCCTGTGAAGGCTGTCAGAGCGTAACTGAAAGGATACCGCTGACGACGCTATTTTTAGCCTGACTGATGGATGCGGAGACCCGCCGCTGCCAACGTGAGCAGAAGTGCGTAGTGTCTTTCCGGACGTTCCGGACGCAGCCGCACATCTCCCTCTTGCACATGACCAGACTCGCCCCGGAATTGGAAAAGGGAAGTAGTTTTCGTGGAGAGCAAATGACACCGAAATTTGTGCAGTAACACCAACGGCGGTTTTGCCCAAATTCTGTGGTGGCTGTTTTCTACGTGCCTCTGCCCTCAAAGTGTGAATTGGAGGAGGGCTGAGCCCGGTCAGGGTGACCCAGCACCAGTCCAATTGTGACACTGGCAAAGAGATTCATTAGTCGGCACTTGTGGGTCTTAGTGAAGCGTTTCAAGTGACTGTCATGGGCAGAGTGTTTAATTAAATGGAGCAGACTGGGCCAGACACTGGGAACGTTAGGGGGGACAGGGAACACTGAGGTGGAACTGGACAGGGGTGGCTGGTGGGATTTCTGAGATTTCTCTTATTCCAGCTGACGTCTGGTTACACATGCAGGTCTGTGCTTCCCTCTCGGAGGACGGAGAGCTGTATGGGTGCGGACATCCTTAGGCGCTCTACCCCTGCATCACCATTCAGTCCTTCTGTGTGCCTGCGAGATTGCTGATTTATACTCTTGATAAACAAACAATAGTACTGTTTAGCAGGAAGTAAAACAAAAAATGTATATCTAATGCATCTCCCAGTTCCTCCTGTATGCGAGGAACTCGTGTTTTGGTTCCGAATAATTGCAGGTGGAACGGTAAAACCGAGAGCCAAACCCATCCCCCCCAGTGGTGATGGCTTGGAAATCTTGCACATGCTAATGACTGTTTCCGGGCAACAGGAAGTGCCTCTCGGGCAACAGGAAGCCCTGTGAGCTTGTTTTCCTGAGAGCCTCCAAGTTTCCTTTATCATCACCCTGTTTTGCAGTGGCATGATCCTCATGCATCATGTGACTATAGCATGTAGTTGAACCTTAGAGTTTAGTAGGTTCTCCGAGGTCCCAGATTCCCCTTTGACAGATGTGACTGTCTAGAAAGTAAATGGCGCTGCCTGTTTATGGTAGGCATCACTGCCTCTGAGAATCTTTAATATTCAGTTAGAGCAGGTTGTCCCAGTGCCACCCGGGGGGGAGGGGTGACACTGCCCGCAGACAGATGACAACGTTCTGTAAGCATTGTCAAGGACACGGCACAGACAGGGGTTAGGTCAGAAAACGTGCGTGTGAACCTGCCCCAAGTCATGTCTGCCTCTTTCAAAAATGAATAAAGATCCTGTTATACAGAGGGAACCTACCAGCACCGTGGACCGAAGCTGGAACTCAGGGTTTGCTGTGATGGAGGTGAGACGAGGCCCGGTGCTGATTTCGTTTTAAATCTAACCAGCACTGCTAGATATGCAGTACCCACATTCACAAGAACACTGTCTCCATTTCACCATGGGCACAATCCAGGTTCCCTGAAAAGGAGCTCACTTTGACACTCTGCCAGCGGTCACTGCTACCCTGACTGTTGCTGTTACTGTCGTTTTTGATGTCTTTGTTGTTGTTTTGATGTTGTCATCTTCACTGTTGTTGCCGTCATTTGATGTTTTGATGTTTGGTGTTGATGTCATCGTAGTGGTTGTCGCTGTCATCATTGTCGCCCATTTCTGTAAGGCATGCTGTTCTGGCTACTCAAACTCGGTTGGATGCCGCTTCTCCTCTTAAGTTTAAAGAGGGCCTCGTCAGTATAGCAGCACACTGCACACAGTGTGATCCAGTCTGGGGGCATCTTAGCAGATCCTGCCGTAATGTGGGCAATATAATTGTTTTAATTCTGTTTAATCATTCTGTTATGGGTTTTATTTATTATTATTATTATTATTATTATTATTATTATTTTCGTTTTGGTTTACAATTGCTTTCTGGCACTCATTATAAATAAGAATTCTTAATGCTTTGCCTGGTAAAATAAAGGTGAATGAATGAATGAATGAAACATTGAATGAACAATGATTATTGTTGTGCTTTGCTGGGCATCTCCTCAAGCATGTTACCAGTTACCCTTTTCTTGTCACCTCTGCTGGCTGTGAGTAGCTTTCACACCATGAGTAAGCAGCCTTGCAGTCATACACACAGTTTGTTATGGGTTAATAAACACCTCCCCTCCCCCCGCACTATGGCGACAGGACGAGTTTGGTGCTCACATGTTGAGGAACCTGCAGTACTGCCCAGTTGCAGGCTGGACTATGGTCCAGTAAACCGCAAGCAGTCTCCGTGCTTGACTGGCCAACCGTGAGGGTCAAGTTGACCTTCCAAAGAATTTTTTCCAGTCTCTGTCAGCCGTGTTGACGTGGAGGCCGTCATCTTTGTGTAAAGGCTGTTCTGCTGTACACCATAACGATTTATTGAAAAGCAGAACCAATTATTCTGGTGTTTCCGTGTTAAATAACACCCCCAGCAGGGCCGCAGGCAAACTGCCGTGCTCTGCCGTCTAAGCTGACCTATAAAAAGGCCAGATACTGCGTGCGTGGTGGTGGGGGGGGGGGCAGCGTCCCCGTTCTCACCCCCACTGTCGTGGCAGAGCTGTAACCTGATCTCCTGGGCCTCCATTGGCAGCTTTTCTTAGGCTCTGCGTGGTATTTTAAGCTACGCTTTGGTTATCGGCTGTTGTTTACTGCCGCTGTCATTTTCCGGGCCATTTTCTGAATCGGTCTGTGGCGTACAAACGTGCTTTCAGTTCTTCGGATTGGGCAACGTCTTGCCCTTCTGATGTGAGGCATCGCCCGGGGCTACAGGACCACAGGTGCCACGGGCAGAGCCGGAGTTACGATGGACGCCGACAGGGAGCCACTAAACCAGAGCTGCGCGAAACCCTTGGCATTCTGACAACAAGATAATTCCGGTATTAGAATGTTTCCCTGAGAGCGGGGGGGAGGGGTAGAGAATGAGGATGGTCACCCTATGACCGACGCCACCCTCCAGGCCTTCGGTCTGTGGACGGAGGTCTGCACAGACGGAGTGTGCGTGCTAGGAAAACAAATGTCATCAGGCAGATCAGTAAGCACGATCTGGCAGGACATGCTCATTAATCAAAGGCTTGGACGAGAGCGACAGACGCTTTGTCTACTTAACTGCAGCTTGTGTCACAATGGCACCAGCTCTCCTGTCCCCTGTATTGCTGATGGCTCTTGGGCAGGCTGTCATGGTGCCCAGCAGCTGCACCCCCGCCCCGGGGACCCCTTAGGAGCTCTGAATTCCCAAGGGCCCTTGGGCAAGCCGGCGGGCAGTAGGGCCCAAAGCCAGAAACGCTGAATGAGGGATTTCTGGGGCTCACAAAGACAGAATAACAATGAGACGTATTTAAGCAGCTGAAGAATGAGTTTCTTTTCTTTTCTTTTTTTTCCAGTGACCTAACAGGCTCACTGGAAACTCATAGAAGGTGGGAGCACAGGCTTGACTGAGGGGCACATCATCCATGAGAACTGCAGCCTCTGCTCTTTATTCAGGAGCGGGAGGGGGCACCTTTCAGGGCACTGCCCTGGCACATGGGCCCTGCCCTTCTCCACCTGCTCTCTCACCACCTGGTCATCAGGCCTCTGGTCCACACTCCTTCTGCCCCGCCCCCTCCACTTGACTGTTAGCTCCCAGACTCCATTGCACCTGTCCTGCCATGTTCTACAAACCTGCCATATTTGTTGGTGGGTGGGGCATGGTGGCTCAATGGGTAGTATTGCTGCCCGACATCTCTAGGATGGGGGGGGGTCAAAAATTCCATGTGTGCAGCTTACATGATCTCCCTGTGATGTTTGGGTGTTCTCCTACAGTCCAAAAACAAGCAATTAGGCTAATTGGCATCTCTAAATAGCCTGTAGTGTGTATGTGGCCAAACTAGGAAAATCGGATGGACGGATGGATGTTTTAATGCTACAGACTACACATGTAAAAGTGACTGACAGTCTTTAATCTCTTCTTTCCTGGAGTTTTTGATGACATTCTAGGGTTTGTGTGATGTTTTTTTCTTTCATAATTCTTGAAAATATGTTCCACAGAATTCAGTATTTTGATTCCTTGCCATGTTCTCCTATAAATCGGGAGGGTCACACAGTATTCGGAAGGAGAAGCGACTGCCTTCTTCAGTCTTCTCTGTCTCTTTCACACACGCAGTGCAGCTTGAAGACTGAATAAGGTTGTAGGTTAAAAGAAAAAAAAATCTGACACTCTCTCTCGCTCCCTTGCAGGCTTTAAGTGTCCCGTCTGCTCCAAGTTTGTCTCCTCAGATGAAATGGATCTGCACCTGGTTATGTGCCTGACGAAGCCCAGAGTGACATACAATGGTAAGGCTGCCGCCTCACACCATGATGGACCCCCCCCTTACAGCGATTACTACATCTTGCTGCCAGCCTTCGGCAATCTATCCGAATAAAATGACCACTGCTTGTGTGAATTAGGATTAGCCTCTATCGTTAGCAAAGTTTAAGTATTATGTTAATCTGAGCCTAAAATATTCCCACGTATTTTCCACTGAATTTGTGTAGCCAGTAGGATCCTGGGTTTGTTGACATAGTAGTTCCGGACCACATGGGCCAGTCCAACTGCCGTTGGAGCTCTGATTTGAGTAAGCACTGGATAGTTCCTACTGCGACAGACTGAATAAACAGTAGAGCTAGGAGTCGTCCAGAGATCCTGGATAACCAGGCGCCCGTGAGTCAAAGTCAGGCCAGGGTGCCAGAGGTGCTGGCGGTTGCTTTAATTAACTTGAGTCCCAGGCTCCGGCCTGTAAGAGAGATTATCTCTGTCTGCTATACCCACGTGCACACTCTCGCACATATACACACGCTCGCGAGCTCACACCTCTCCCCCCACCTTTCAGTGAAAGTCCCCCCCCCCCAACCCTATCGCTCCATCTTCTTCGAGTGGGCTTCCGCCATTTTTCCTGATAAACACGGCCACGCCGCAGTGAGGCATGCTCGTTGGGCACCTGATCACGAGCGGCCATAGGGGGTGAAGGAATCCCCCCCGCCCCGCGTGAGGAGCCTGTCCTCTGAATGTCCTCTGGCAAAGGCTTGGACAGCGATGCTGGGAGGAGAACTCTGGATGGAAGATCGCCTGGAGGAGAGGAGGAGCATAGCCAGGGAGGGCGGGCGCGTTCATCCCGTCTCTCTGACTCCACCCTCATTTGCTGTGGATCGTTTCCTTCACGGCACATCAATTAGCTGAAGAACAAACAAAGCTGAATTAGTCGGAGAGCACGCTCGGGTGTGGCGTTGTACCCTAGTGCGAATGTGGGACTCATTTTAAAGGAGTAGAGTCAGGGCACAGGAAAATTTAAGACGACCGGTCGAGAATTGAGGATTCAGCCTAGATAGTGCATTGATAGCCAGATTGGATATTCACAGTAAAAAAAAAAAAAAAAACACTGAGGTTTTCATGACGCCTGTAACGATCCTGGTCCTGGCTCCTTAGTACTGCATGAGACAGCCATTTTTAACCACCATGTGTGTCAGGTGCTGCAGGATTTGTTGTTCCAAACCTGCAGGATTTCTGCAGACAGGTATTATGTAAATATTCCAGCATGGTTTCTGCTGTGCTTCTGGCTCTGCCGCCCTGGTAACCCTGTGGTTGCTCACTGCTGAGACCTGTGACTGTGTGTGTTGCTGATTGCAAGAAGGCGGACAGGAAGGTGTTGAGTAATGTGGAATCTAGTAGGTTTGAAGTGCTGGGCACAGG
>JABFEA020000138.1:24649866-24663511 GCA_019775915.2 Cyphomyrus plagiostoma | reverse complement strand
CCCCCCCCCCCCCCCCCCCCCCCCCCCCCCCCCCCCCCCCCCCCCCCCCCCCCCCCCCCCCCCCCCCCGCAGTGATGGCAGCGTCAGCTTAGAACCATAACATGGCCTCGTCTCACAAGACCCGCATGTTTCCGGCAGCAATTTGTTTTTCGGTCGCAGATAAGGATCCAGCTGACGTTTGATTAAAGTCGCGACAATTCGATCTGGTAGCTGAGCGTGCGTGGATTGGTCTGGCCTAGCTTGCTTATCAGGCTGTCATCAAAACCTCCTCGGCGATTATGTTTCTTGGCACAGGTGGTAGGCTTTGCTCCTGTGACTTTGTCGAAGTGTGTGGTTGAGGTTTCAGGAGCATGAGGCATTGTCGGGTGGACCGTTTTAGTGCATTTTCTTCCCACTGAGGTGGGGGGATCTCGACACGTGTCTGAAAGCTGAAAGGTCAGTCTGGCTTCTCGATTTGCGTTATCATCCATTTTAGTAATTGCCATAATTGTTGTGTGTTTTTTTTTTTTTCCACTGTTCTCCATCTGTCCTGGAGCAGCTTGACTTTGATTCTGGTTGTCTTGGAAATCTTAAGGCCGGCCTCTGATAAAGCCAGCCGGCCTTTAAGGCTTCGCACTGCTTAAAATCCATCCCAGCACCGCCGTAAACAAAAGGTAATTTTTTCATTACCTGAGCAAGACAGCTGTGAAATTGATTCTCACAGAAGGCCGGCGTTAAATAGTTAATGCACAGTGGCACATTTGTGCGGACGCGCCATTGAGCTGCGGTGATTCATCTCTGGCACAGCACTGCGTCTGACGCGGACTTTTCTGTGGGTTTTGTAAATAACCTTTTTTAAGGAGCTTTTTTCAATGCTTACATTTTTTCAAGAATGTTCACCAAAAGCCGATGGCATTTCGCTGTCATGTGACTGTTCCTGTGTCTGCTCTCGTTTTCAGTTTGTTTCCCTCCCCCATTGAATCCTCTTCCAGCTTTCCTTTGTGTGACAATGGAAATTACCCTCTCACCCCCCGATTCCCCCACATGGTCCAGCCCACATCTGATTCCCCCACGATGATTCCACCAGCATCTCACGTGGCTAATTATCCATCCGTCAGCTGATGCCATCAACCGGCACCACCGCTGGAGTCTACACAGATCAATCTCCATGGCAACGTAGTTGGCAGGGTTACCAGCTGAAGCATGCACATCCTCCCAGTGGCCCCCGGGCGCGTGTCGTGTGCCGGTGGGGGGCAGGGGGGTGCTTGGAGAATCTACACCTCTCTGGGGGGTGCTCAGAGTGAATGATGGGGGGCGGGAACACCCCTGAACACTGAACCCCTACAAGTTGTAGTTTTTATGAGGTTTTTCAGTTTTGGGTGTCTTTTTGATTTGTTTGCCATTTTCCATGATTCCTATAAGTCTATTAGATGCTCTAAGACACCCAAGAGAGACCTCCGCTGGAAAGTTTGAAGAAATATTTCTAAAGGCTTGTCCAGGAAGGACAGCGAGATTGCATTTCCAGATGTGAGGCTGATTTCATCTGAGACGCTTGGTCTTTTACCCCCTTGATCCCGGAGCCAACAGAGAGTCGCTCCATATCACAATTCACATGCACTGCTTGTCAGGAAAAAAAAAGCCCCAACTGAAATTACAATGGCCCGCAAGTGCAGGGAATGGACTGGGGCAGACGGCCTGCCATGGGTGGAAAGATCTGAATGCAAAAAAGCTGATGAGAAAACAGATTGTGTGAGAGGCTGCATTGCCCGTGAAAATCTATATCTGCAGGCAGGCTTGGCTGCTTGAGGAGGCGCTGTTCCCACGCCACTGTCATCGAGACTGAACCACCCCAAGTCAGGAGCTATGATAAACGAGAGTAGACTTCCCAAGCACGTTAGACACTTACAAATTGCTCCGCCCGGCTCGACACACCATGATCACACGGTGTCTGTGCCTGATTAGCACCCAGAGAAGTGACACTCTGAGCTGTCCAGGAATGGCTGTTGAACACTGGCTTGTCTAACCTGCCTTTGGTTGGGTTTTGTTTTGTTTATGAAGCTAATGTAGAGACTGAGGTACGATAAGTGCACTAAAGTAGGCTGAATATTTACATTTTATTGTATGAGTAAAGTAGGAGTATAGGGCTTCTACCGTCTTCTGCTTTGTGTTGGGTTTTCTTTCTGGCCCTGCTACCCTTTCTGTTGCCTGTTTACATGCCCTGTGTGCAGCACCATAATGGGAATCCGGGCACAACATTTCAATGGCAAGGTCTCATTGCCGCTTCAGAAAGAGAGGCTTTCCCTGGATGGATCGGCATGGTAGAGCCCGCGTTCAGGATAGCGTTAGAAGCTGGGCATCTCGCCCACAGTCTGAGGATTGAAAAGAGCGTCGAGGCATGTAGGGTTAGGCAACAGTTTAATTATATGTTTTAATAGGACAAGTTTAAGGCTGCAGATATGACAGACTCTTCTTCAGGTGCCATAAAGAGATTGGTGTCTTTCAAAGAAAAAGACCTTATTCATATTTGGCCATTTTCCTTAAAGCAGGGGTGGCCAATCTTATTCGCAAAGGGCCGCTGTGTGTGCGGGGTTTCGCTGCAACTCCCTAATTATATTACTAATTAGAGGACTGATTGGAGTCCTCACACCTGGGTTTGAACAGCTGACCTAAAGGTTACTCCAACTAACTGCATACACAGCGGCCCTTTGTGGATAAGATTGGCCACCTCTGCCTTGAAGTATTCTGTAAACTTAGGGGAATAATAGTTTTGTGTTGTGGTGACATTGAGACATTGTTTTTTCGATGTATGGTTTGGGATGTTTGAGTCATTCTCCAGGGGGACTATCAGAGCGAAGAGGCATGCTGGGTGACGAGGAAATGGATGTCGCGCATCCAATAGGGTTATTGGCTCATGTGGGAGGAGTCCCCAGGAGCATGTTAAGGCTTTTGTAAGTGAAGATTATTTGGCTGGTTGAAGAGGGTCTGTGTAGCATTCTTCACTGTGAAGGATGGGTGCATCAGGGATTCACATGTGACGTATGGGCTCGCCATCCAGCATGGAAGGTAAAGTGACGGTAATGGACTGCATTTTTTTTATATAGCGCTTTTCTACTCTTCCGAGTACTCAAAGCGCTTTACAATACATGCCTCACATTCACCCATTCACACACACATTCACCCATCCACACACACATTCACACACCGGTGGCGAAGGCTGCCGTGCAAGGCACCAACCTGCACACCAGGAGCAATTTGGGGTTCAGCGTCTTGCTCAAGGACACTTTGATGGGGTCAGGAGAAAGTGGGGCTCAAACCGGCAACCCTCTGGTTGCCGAACGATAGCACTGCCTCCTGCACCACCATCTTCCCCATGCCATGCTAATGCTAATTAGCGCTGCGGCTGTTGATTCCCAGTTCATTGTAGCAGCGCTTGTCAGCCCGCCGTCCCCACAGCCTGCCTGGTACGTGTAGTATCACTGCAATGGAATGCTTGCCGTCATCCAGAAATGCCCCTGTCCTGCTGCTATCGTTCTTTCTCAAGCTGCACGCTGTAGAGCAGGGCTGTTCATTTCAGGCCCTCGATTCCAAATCCAGGCCTTGTTTTCAGTTCTCCCAGGTAGTTAGTTTAGCAATTATTGATTCTGATTGGTCGGAGGCTTCGCACCTGGCTCACAGGTGCAGGAAGGCCGGAAAACCTGCAGGGCTCGGCCCTTGAGGACCGTGAGTTGAGTAGTCCTGCTGTAGAGGCTGGCGTTTGAGATACAGACCCCTGGGCGTCCACACCCCCAGTGCTGTCTCTCATATCAATAAGTCACCCCCCTGGTCCACCACGCTGGTGCAGCCGTGTAGCGTAAAAGCAACAGTGACCTGTGTTTGTCTCACCGGCGTGTCCTGCGGCTAGGTCTGCTCGAATATTGCACCTCGGGAACTATTTTTTTGTAATAATTATTTTTGTTATATTTTTCGCTTGATTGCCCTCACTTTTCAGCTGCCCACGTCAGAACCCGGGCCGTTTCCCCGACCTGCTGAAAGCTTCCATTTCCTGGTCTTCATGTGGGTAGCCCGAGATAACGGATTCATGTGGCCGTCGCTTGGCAATGCAGTCGTAAACTTTACACTTTGCTCCCATGTTCTGCGGCATTATGCATGTAGGGTGGGGGGAGGTGTCGCTTGGAAAGGGAGTGAATGTTTATCTTCCTGTAGATAATTTTGTTCTCCTGTTTTTGATTCCATTTACTACCAAAAAAAAAAAGCGTCCCAGTGGTTTGTGGGGGGGTAATGTAGCTTAGCAACATGCTAATGGGCACCCTGAAGATGAAATCTAGCCGGAGTGACTGAACAGTGACTGAGAGCAGATCAGAGGAGCAGGGCCTGCTTGGAGCACAGCCGGCAGCCAAACCGCCAGGTGACTGACCTCAGGCCTGTTTGGAAGGCAGAATGAGTGCACTGCCGTCTACTTGACTGCGGTTGGCTACTTCACCTTGGTTCCCGGTGGGCCGTTTTCAGTGCAGAGCATTAAGCACTTGACCAAACTGATTATTACGCAAATTAAGCCAAAGTAGCCAGTCAGAGGTTAATAGCTTAGAGATTTTAAATTTCGGTCACGAACAGGGCTGATGAGTCAGGCAATGAGGCTGGGGTGGACCAGCTGGTATCCCACAATGCACCTGCCAGCCCCCATGTCCTAGCAGCACAGGGCCTCATCCTCTTTCGCAGCTATATGGTCTATGCTCAGTTTAGGGTAACTGTCAAGGCTCCACCTTTGAAGGGCCATCTTGTCTGATTTCCTGAATTTTTGAGGAATGTAATTTGGTGTTCTTTTTTGTCTGGGGGGTGGGGAGGCGGTCCCTAGCAGGCTGACCTGTAATCTTTTAGTGTTACTACCAACTAGTATTAGTTAGGGGAAAACGTATTTGATTGGATGTCCCCAGTATGCGAGCAGTCTGGTTCCACTGGAACAGAGCGGGTTCTGTCAGTGCTGTGCCCTTGGCCAGCTCATGGACATCTGGGAACAGATGGGAGGTGGCAGGTGAAACAGCAGGTCAGCTTGCAAAGAGCAGTAGCGCAGGGGGCCAGCGGGGTCTGCCCATCTCAGCCTGCGTCCTACCCCCATGAATTTGGGGGGGGGGAGAGGATGACTTGTGGCAGAGGAGCTAATGCTTGCTCTGCAAACTGCCCACTCCCCAGCCCCTCGCTCGCTCCTGGCCTGCTTGCTCAGGCCTTGGCTCCTCTTGCCGAAGTTTCCACGGGCGGCCGAGTCAATGCCTGTCGGCCGCAGAGTATCGCCGGTTTGTTTCCTCGTCAACTTTAATTAGCTCTGGAGCTGGCGTCACTGACTACACAGAGTCCAGAGAAGTCCTGCTGCGCGCATGTGTGTGTGAAGGAGAGAGAGAGAGAGAGAGTGAGAGCGAGAGAGAGAAAAGCAGAGGGAGAGTGAGATAATCGGGTTTAGCTCTAAATATATTGTCTCAGCTACTGCCTCCTGTCCAAAAGAATTTAGAAACCGCTTGCTTCAGTGGTTCAGGCAAGGAAAGACAAAAAGCTTTTGTCTCGATCATCCTCATTGAGCTGATTTATCTGGAAAAGTCCTGACAGGTGGAAGGTGGAGAAGGTCCCTCTGGCAGCTTCCCCGATTAGTGTCCGACAGGCTCACCTGTGCCACTGTTAAAGGCAGACGTACCCCTACCCCCCATCTCAAGGAGTGGGGGGGGGGGGGGTTTATTTGTCCAAGTCAGAAAGCCGCTTGGCTAGGAGAGCTGAGCCCCCAGTCATATTAATAATTGTGCTCCGCTGTTATGAGGCCTGAAACACTTCCAGGATGAGTCGGTTAGGCTGGCCAGCGATGCAGCAGCAGGATTTAACAATGTTCGCCATGCGCCAGACATTACATCACTGAGTCATGACCACCGCATTACGGCAGCGCGTTATAAGGACGGCGAGATCGGCCGAAGTGCATGGTGCCAGAATGTCGGGAGAATAGCCGCTGCCTGGTGGGACGTCGTGTGGTGCCTGTCCTTTAGCGAGCTTGGGGTCGGCCCTCGTCCTCGTCGCAGCTGTAAAGTGCCTTTCTCAGGCGGGTGGTCTTGCTCTATTCACATCAATTTGAAGAGTAGTGTGCTTTGTTTGGATGCTACTGTTCCATCCAGAATAGAAAAGGACTGATACAGAAATGGTCAGATGGTGGTAGAAGCACTGCCCCCCCCACCAGCATAGCTTCCTTCTGAGAATAGGAGAATAGAGCTGGCTGGTGGAAATCTGGGAAGGCTCCCGACCATCCACGGTGATGGCAGCAGCATCCTAGCTCAGGGGGATGTACAGGGTGGGTGCGTATGTTGGGGGTTAGCAGACATACCCCACTCAGAGCCAGGTAGGGGGGTGTCGGTGGGTGCTTTGTTTGGTTTGGAAGGGCAGTTGTTGGTAGGTCAGGTGACTTTACTGCTGAGCCCTTGTCATGTAGCCTTCCACCCACAAGGGGCAGCACAATCTGACACAGAGGTAACATGGATGTAAAACAATAAATCCCACTTGGGCGAAAAAGCAACGGTAGAAGACTTTCGGGTGTGCCGTCTTTACTCTGGACATTATGCAGCGTGGAGTGTCATTCACAGGGGGTGATAGTAAGTACAAGCAACTCTTGTGCATCTATTAATTTTCTGATCTTCTAGTGAGGTCGGTGTCTGCTGCAGCATCTCTTGTTCATACACCAGTTTCCTCACAGGATCTTGCAGGATGTAGCGCCGCAGGACCCGCCAGTAGTAGGAGGGACGTGCATCTCATGTGGAGCGAGCCTGTGGCACGTTGGCGGGCTGCTCGGCGCTATGCTGTAGTCTGCCGCGCGGTCGACGCAGGCGGCACTGGAAGGTGACACCGGCCTCCCCGTTATATTTGGTAGCAAAGTATTTCTGTCTCTGCGCCTGGCTCAGCCGCGCTCTGTGCTGTGAAGCCACCGATAGCAGAGCCCCGCCAGCTGATTGGCTGGGAGTGAATCCACCCGCCTGTGCGGGCGGGATTTTGTCAGCACAGGGCTCGACCGCCGCCTGTGCCGCTAGCTTGACTGAGAGTGGCAGTCACAGTAAATAATAAGAGAACAGCGACGAGGGCAGATAGCGTCACGCATCTTTTAACGTCCTTCCAGGCCGAAAGTCGAAACGCGTAACGGATGAACATGACTGACTCCTGGTGCTCAAGGCTGGAAGCGGACAGCGGAGACCGAGCTGGTTGGGTTTGAGCTGTGGAAAGTCTCTCCCATCTGGGGAGAGACTGAGCTTGGCCAGAGAGATCTGGAAATTTGGACCAGAGGACGCGATTCCTTGGGCTTTATAAGCTTTGTGAATCATGTTTGGATGTGGGGGTTTTTTGTGTTCTTCCAACTTGTTCTTCCAAAATAATTCATAGTTACAGTACAAGTTAGAGAGGGGATAACAGGACACATATTATTATTATTATTATTATTATTATTATTATTATTAATTGATACTTTTATCAATTATTTCATAATTTTATAATTATCAATTATGATTTTTATGGAGTGTGTGAATGGCTAAAGTGGGGTAAAATATCAGATCATTTTTAAAAAACACTGATAGGTGGCATAGTCATTAAAGACATGGACTCGTGGCCTGAAGGTCAGTGGTTTGAGTCCCAGGAATAGGCTCCTCTTGTGGTGGATCTAATTCTAGCTGTGCAGATGTGATGCAGATGACTGGCGGTTAACACTGGGAAGCGTCGCATTCGTCGCTGTGAGTGTGCGGGCGAGTATCCCGTCCCTTGGTGCCACCTCCAGTGCCTATCAACGATGTCTATTTGCTGTAAATGCCCCCGGTGAAGGGTTTGGTTACCAATAAGAATTGTGAGGGCCCGTAATGGGCTCGTTATGGGTGGCAGCCCATTCGTCGGCACCACATGGTGTGGATCACATTACGCGCCTTTAACGGAATTAATAAGATACTGCAGCAAATTGAATTTTTATAAACCAGGGAATAAGGTCATCACTGTCTTGTCGAATGCCTTGCAGGTATTGAGCAAGACCGCACACGGGATCGACCTTTTATAGCGTCCTTTTAACGTAATCAACGTTCAGCACACGCTGAGGGTTATGGGTAGCATTTAGCCAAGGCTGTCTGCTCAGGTTTAATGGGGGGAAAAAAATTAAAAATCAACACTTCAGCTGGTTCGACTGGTGTTTTACCGAATTAAAATTTGCATAGGGTAAGCTGATTGGGTGAAAGCTTTTGCATTCCAGTTTCTATTTATCTTTTTTTTTTTTTTTAAAACTTGAAAATTGTGCCATGTCACATTAGGCCCAGTAAAAAAATCATTACTTTATCATCCCCGCCCACGTGGCGACTTTAGCCTGCATCGGTTTTTTAAAAAAAATTTTAAAAGTGTATTTTCCTGTGTAAATTCCATTGCCAGCGTTCACAAATTTCACAGGCAGACTATAGAAACCAATTGCCGCGCATTTGTATTCTTCCGCCCCAGCTTACTTTCTTCTACCTTCCCTCCCGATCAGCACCGAGCACTGCTGAAGTCTAATATCTTTTTTCTAAGAAATAAAAAAAAAAATTGATTGAAAGGAAGATAAACTAATGATTTTTTTTTTACTGGGCCTTATTTCAAGTGCAGGCATAAGGACCAGGAAGTAATTAGCTAGAAAGTCAGATATTTGTCTAATTCAGGTGCTTAAATGGGCACCCTTGACTCGATTTCCTTCCCAGTGTTTATTTGGAGGTAACGGAGTGTTCACGCTGTCAGCATCAGACACCATTGGCAAGCATGTTTCCCAACCGAAGGATGTTAGCTCAGTAGTCTGGTCCTGGATAGCAGCGAGACACACAGTGATCGAAGGAAGTGTGAACACACACACATGTACTGCCTTTATGCAGACTTCAGGGTTGATAGCTTAATTTCTCCTTTTGTGTTTGACAATGGAATTAGCAGCTTAATTTGCTACCAGATCATCTATAGCGGAATAACCACTTTCTGATACGATAAATGCCGCCTGCTTTAGTTAGGAAGTGTTATGTGGTGAATCGGTGGTTATGGCTGAGACCCGTATGGCTGCAGGTGGTATCAGTCCAGTACCTTAGTATTTTGCCCTTTCTGTAATGCTCAGAACCTGTTGTTGTGCATCAGGGAGCCGTCGCGTGTAACTCAATCTCAGCTGAATGTGAGCCTGACCGAGATGGTGGTGATGCCGCAGGGTGCAGACAAAGTAAGCGGAAAGTGTCTAACCTGCCCAAGCTTGTTATTTTTGTTCAGGAGGCCTCCTATGAGCTCTTGTTTGTGATTCGATGCTGCTGTTACAGGCTCCACCTCCCCCATCTGAGAGCCAATAGGACTTCGGCTTGCTTAGGGCTTGCTGCAAGGCCTCAGGATTGCAGTATTTATTGAATTTTGGCATAACTTTGAATACACATTATGGTTTCAGAAATGTAGCAGGTGTAGAAGTACAATATTTGCCTTATATCTTAAAGTCCTGTATAATTTCAGAGGCTTTTATTGAGTTTCTTGAATTTTCCTGGTTAAACCCATGTGATTTAAGCAATTTGCAGTCAAAACTGACATTTGGACTAAAATGCAATTCTGGCCATAGTTATGGAAATGTCGCAAAATGTTCAACTGGTGAATCCAGAGAGCAGTGTGAAATTATAGACCAACAGCACCCCCTTGTGGCTGTCTTTTAAAAGGTTACCCATGATCTATCACTGATTACAACCAAACTCATGAAGTATATGCCGTTAGGTCCAATTCATCGTAGAAACAAGGCAAGGAGAATGCGCAAATTCATCAGACAGGTCTGAGGTATGATTTATCATTCCTCCGTCTGAGTTATTGAGCCAGGCTTCATTTGTCAGCCAGTCACTGAGGCTTTCTGGTCCAGCCTATTAGGTAAAGTTATGGATTAACATGGGTATTGATATAGACATAGCCAGTAATGGAGATATCTGCTATTAATAAGTAATACAAACTGGATTTTACCAGATACAGGCACTCCTGAATACTTCTTAAAGGTTAGTGGGGCTCATCTGTGGCCTAGGTGGTGAAATGGTTTTTCTCAGACAACAGTGAGTTGGATCACCTTTGTGTCTGAGCTGTCAGCATTTGCTTCTTGTGGAGGTGAAGTGCAGAATCTATGGTGCCCTATTATTGGTTCTCCACTTATCCAATCAGCCATCTGCCTTCAATGAAAACTTTGTTCCGCTCAACGTTTATGGTCTTGAGATGCTCGCACTCACTGCCTCATACCACCAGGGGCAGCAACGCGCATCCTTGGTGCGCCTCTCTTGACCTTTGACCCCTGTTTCTCTGCAGAGGATGTCCTAACCAAGGATGCAGAGGAGTGTGCGATTTGCCTAGAGGAGCTGGTCCAGGGCGACACCATCGCACGGCTGCCCTGCCTCTGCATCTACCACAAGGGGTGAGAATGCACATCTGCTCACCCGGCAACTGAATGTCATACCTCCCCATGGGGAAGTCCGCAGAAGCCAATGGGCTGAAAGTTCCTGCGGCGTAGGGCCTCTGCCATCATAAGCACATAAACACATGTCCGCCCACCCACCAGCACAGACGGGCAGAGCTGGATGTTTCCACTTCCTGTTTTTACTCTATGAATGCATCACTGTGTTGCATTCGAAACAGCAGAGTGACTTATGGGCACGGCTGGCACCCCGCCACAGTGGGTCACGTGTGTGAAGCCCCTCGGTGGAGGCAGAGCTGCTGTCCAAGGGGCCTCGTCTCAGTCACAGTGACCCAAGTCCTCCCTGTAGACTGGAGACTGATGTGACGCGTCTTGGCTAGAAGCTTCCCAAGGCTGACCAGTCTGCCGCTCTTGGTGTGTTTGGTGTGTTTGCTTGGAGCTCATGCTATTTGGTAACAACAAACCTGTCCTCCTCCCCTCAGCTGTATAGATGAGTGGTTTGAGGTGAACAGATCGTGTCCGGAGCATCCATCGGATTAAAGAGCATCCTAACTGTGTGCACAGGTAATGCTGAGCTGTGCGTGTGTGCGTGTTATGTATGTGTTACATTGTGGGGACAAAATGTCCCTGTCAGTAGACCTGCTAATATTTAGGAGAACCTTCTTTCTGATCTGTCCCCCTGTCCAGATTTTGCTCCCTTTTTGTGGATCTGCTCCAATTACGACATGCAGCAATCTGATTATGCTCCCCCGTCTTGTTGCCATGGAGACTGCAGCGAATACCGACTGGCACACGCACAGTAGAGCGGACTCCACAGTGGAGAGACGTACGTGGCGTCCAAACGAGTTCATACAAGTTCTTGGTTGTGCCAAAACAAGTGAAAGCAACCTTCAGGGAACCTCTTGTGACACTTCACACGTTTGTGTTTGCACACTGTCTTCTCCCTCCACGACAACCTCAGCTGACCGACTGCATTCCAACCTCCGGGGCAATCGTCGTCGCTGCCAGTCCCCCGTCACTGCTGCACAACTGTCCAATCAGGAAGCAGTGTTTCTGGATCAGCAACCGCCCCCCCCCCTCCCCCCCTATCTTCTGCTTAGAGACACTCACACTGGCTTCTGTAAGCAGGCTGGCCGTCTCAGCTGTTGTTGCTGGAGCAGCAATCCCCTCCTTGATTGTAATCCCGTGAACTCTGAGGCAACCCTTTCTTAACAACCCTTTCCACTAGTGCCTTCGCAGTCAGACCGTGGGGCATCAGAACTGACAGCAGATGGCGCCAGAGGGAAACGCCTCCTAGCCATTATTTTCCGTTTCGCCACAGGAGGGCACCAGACAGGTACCTTTCATCTGACCTGCTGGTGCCTATGGAGATGTGGCTGATGGAACCCACGCTTGCTCCTGCTGTGAGGAGCCCGTGCTGATGTAGCAGTGTCTCTTTGGGGAATGAAGCGTCGCTGACCCAACCCTGAGCCACGGTGCCTACCCCACTCCCACTCTGTGTCGCTGTACTGTCATTCAGGATAATGCTTTTCTGAATAATCCCTCCTGTCAGTACTTGTATGACTCTCCATCAGTCACTTGTGGGAGGCGTTACTACAATCACCAGTTTGTCACCCATGCTCGTAACTTCCACCACTCCCTGCCTTATAAAAAGTTTAGTTATTGAGAGTGAAATGCATTCTTCACCTGCTCCAGAATTCCCACCCCAGGGAGATTCAGTTAATTGGCCAGTCAGCACAGGTAATTCTCCAGATGACCTAACCGTTGCTCAGCTATGCCCCCTGGTGGCAAGTCCCTAATCCAACCCCCTATAGGAGATGGTCCAGGAGGGCTGTCTGGTTATGAGGTGCACAGCTTTGACCCTGAAGGTAAGCCATGTGGCTTGTCATTATCGTGGCATCAGCAGTGTTACTCACAGATCAGTGCTGACGTTACAATGTGCAGTCGCCGAGTATTTGACGATTCACTGCATCCCGACAGCTGGCAAAGCTGAGCACCTTGGACCGCAAAATTTGGACAGTCTTGAAGGGGAGAACCTCGGAGGTGCTCGCTGCTAAGTGTTCAGTACTGTAGCAAGGAAACTGGGAATTTCTGAGAAAAGGGAAGGATGGGTAGCTGCAGGGAGTTGTGGTAGAGCTGGGTCGGCAAACATGCACGAGGGATGGCCATGATTACAAGGGCCCAGTGAGTGTGCGTGTTGGAGGAGGTGTTGAGTCTCAGGACAGATGCAGAGCAGCCCGTGGGCAGAGGAAAACTGTGGTATTTTATGGTTTAAGTGCTGTCAAGGTGCTAATGCGCTGCTAATGTAACCTTTCACTTCAGGAAGCAGAGAGCCATCCAATAGAAGTTTAGTAACTCTGGCCAATCACAGGTTGTCGCTCTCCCTTTAAAATTGACCTATGGGTCATTTTGAGGTTGTTAAATTCTTCCTGTTCTTCTGCAAATGGTAAAAATCACAACAACTGAGTTGATTTAACTCCTAATGTAGCTTATTTTGGGAGGACAGTCCTTCTGGGCTGCCTGAATACCTTGGGTTGGATGTTTTTGGCATGTAACCGGAAATGCCGGTGTGCAGAGGATTCTGGGAAATAGTGCACAGGTAAAAGTCAAGTTGAGCTTAGCAGCAAATAATCATTTAAGCACCTTTACTAGATTTAACTGAAATGTTGAAATGCATATTTATGCCATGTAAAACTTTTACGTGGATTTTTTTTTTCTCTCAAAATGTACATATATATTTTCTGCTCATGTTAAATTTGCCACACCTGAGCCTGCATCGATCCTATTGGGTAGGTGTCAAAATCGATCTTTGAAATGATTACAAGGTGTTATTTAATTTGTACAGTAGGGGCTGAAGGTCCATGGTGAGGTTTGGTCACCAAACCTTTGGGAGTGAGCATGTGGTAAGGCAAAGCCCCATGGTACTTTGTAACAGACCAGAAGCGTGCACCCAGGAGATCGTGAGCTTTTTATGATTATTTACTTGTTTGTTTGTGTCATAACATTCCATTTATGTAAAAAAAAAAAAAAAAAAAATGTACAGAAAAATGAAAATAAACAAGCAGAATCCTTTCAGTCTCTGCATGCTCGTTTGTGGGTAATGATTGTACCATGTTGGTCATTTGTTAGTAGATTCAGCTTGATGGCTAAATTCCCCAAGTTTCTCCCAAATACCAGCATGGTAGTGAAAAGGTGTGATTTACTTGAGCTTAATTACTATAACCATAGCGGCTTTGTTTGTATGCA
>JABFEA020000138.1:24617448-24631194 GCA_019775915.2 Cyphomyrus plagiostoma | reverse complement strand
CCCCCCCCCCCCCCCCCCCCCCCCCCCCCCCCCCCCCCCCCCCCCCCCCCCCCACCCCCACCCCCCCCCCCCCCCCCGCCCCCCCCCCCCCCCCCCCCCCCCCCCCCCCCCCCCCACACAACAAAAGTAATCTTGCATTGCAGCAGCTTCACAACCCCAACCGCTCCCCACCATGACATTTTACAAACAGCAGGGATGCCAGGATGCGTGGCCAGTGCCCCCCTCCACTGAATACGGAAGCGCCACTCACCAGATCTCCTTCAGAGTTGTGTTGTGAGTCAGTGCCTCGGCCAGCTCCCTGGCTCCCTTGACCGTTAGCTTGTTGTTCATTAGCCTGTGGAGGAGATGTGCAGGGTGGAGAGATTGTCCAGTCAGGCCTGTCCACATTCCATATTCATACTGGAGAAATTAAACCCCACCCCCCCCAACCCTAAAAGAACAATCCAGTTATATGAAGCTCTGCTATTTTACCTTCATTTTGGTGAGAAAATAAACAAAGGAAAATATAACCTGATGTTACATTTAAGTTTATGAAGGATATTATCATTTTTATATCTTAAAACGCCTGACATCTGACAATAAAGATTTCTAAAATGAACTTTTGTAACTGACTAATACTAGGAACAATTACTCAGCTGTTACTGCTTCCAAAAAAAAAAAAAAAACTGATGACTCATTCTCAGGATAACCACTCAGCCCCGTTCCATGAGGCTTTCAGCGTTTGTGTGTCCTTCAGATCATAACACCAGCTATCCCACCAGAACTGATCGGTGCCGCACACGAGATCAGGTCCTCACATGAGATGGGTCAGTCCCGTGTTAACCCGGACCGCTTCAGCCAGGGTGGTCGCCGCCTCGTCCGAGAGCTCGTTCTGGAGCATCCTAGGAAAGCGAGGCACACGGAAGGCAGTCAACCCAGACACGTTCACACTAATCATAATACAGTGGTACCCCAGCTCTCAAACTCATTAGAACTCGGATTTCTTAAAAGTCCAACCAACCAGTTTGAAAAAAAGTTACCTAGAGCTCGATCTGAATCTCAGAAGTCAAACCGTGAACACGACCTAAGATAACTTGTAAGCCCAGGGAAATGAGTCACGAGGCAACATCTCTCAGTGGAAACAAAGGGTAACGCTTCAGTCTCAGCCTCGCATTCTCTGTGATAGTATCATACATATTTACACTAGCTGAACACATATTTAGACAGTAAAAATACATTTAGACAATGATAGACAGTAACAGTAATTATAATAAAATACATTTAAAATAGATTTCTTATTCATTATTTTAATAATAATAATAAACAATTATAATAATATTGTCGTGCTGAGCGGGAACGGAACAGAAACAAAGGCGCAGACGTCAGGGTATCGGGGAATACGGAGTTTAATTACAGGTAAGGCAGGCAAAACGCAGAAGGACAATATAATGACCGGACTGGGGAAACAAACTGAAACGCGGGGGAAATACGGAGGACTAATGACAACAAGCAGAAACAACTGATCACACGGGGATCCCACACGA
Organism: Cyphomyrus plagiostoma; assembly: GCA_019775915.2. Taxonomy (NCBI): domain Eukaryota; kingdom Metazoa; phylum Chordata; class Actinopteri; order Osteoglossiformes; family Mormyridae; genus Cyphomyrus; species Cyphomyrus plagiostoma. The sequence goes on along the minus strand of JABFEA020000138.1, from coordinate 24,629,671 downwards.
GGTTAACGAGGGGGCGTGGCACATGGAAAGAGCAGACGATCAGGGCAGGACACATTGTTTTTTTAACTTTACACATTATTTGGGTACATTTATTTTTTTACTTACAAATTACTGTTTTGATAAATGTGCTTAGATGTGTTTAGTACAGTATATGCTTTTCTTGTTTTATCCGGTTCATATTGTGTTTACATGCTAAAAAAACAAACATATTTCAGTGTAATTTTTTGGGGCCAGGAACCAATTAATTGGTTTTCCATTATTTCTTACGGGGAAAATTTGATCAGAACTCGAACTTCGATCCAGAGATTTGAATGGATTAAATTTGAGTTCTGAGGTACCACTGTTCTCTGGTTTGTGTGAATGACATACAGATCTTGGCAGCCATTCAGGTTTATAAACAATAACGCTAAATGCAATAAAGGGCATATAAACCAACCATAATACTGTAACATTCTAAAGCTGCAGTGTCTCTCTGTTTACACAGTGTAAACAAGGAGCAACATGTATTAACACAAGTAGCCCAAACGCGTGAACCACACAGTTTTTGTAATTGTTACTCATTAATTCTAAGTCTGCGTATAAAAAAGGGAAAGAGAACAGAGTAGAGTTTGTAAGCTGGTGTGATAATAATGGCCATACTTAGGCAATGCTCACCAGAAAATGTGAACAGAGTTGTTCTCCTTGAGAGCGGCGGCCAGGCTCCGCCCCCCTTCTGAGGTGATGCCATTGGCTGAGAGGCTGAGGGGGTGTGGCAAGTCAAGAATCAAGACACCCTGGAAATACTGGTCAAGCAGCATTTCAGTTGCTTATATGACAAGCCAAAGGAGCCATGGCAGCCAGAGTGGCAGATAGTGGTAGATAGTGACAGTGACTGCTGCACCATTGAAAATACAGTATGTGCGAGCAGTTAAAACAGAATGAGGAATAATGATATTATTTAAAAATAATAGGGCAGCACAGTGGCTCAGAGGTTAGCCCTGCTGCTTCATACTCATAGAGTATGACTCTGAGCATCCTTCAATGAACTGGCATCTCATCCAGGGGACATCCCAGTACTGTGCCCCACCTTCCGGGGCAGCACTTTGAAGATGGATGAATTTGAAAAATGACTCAATATAACTGATATAAATTTTAATAGTCCCATAGTGAACATAATTCATCATAAAAAATGTTTCTCTGAGGAAAGTTGCTTCTATGAATATGCAATGCTGCGCTAAAATCTTCAGGCCAAGAAAATTGTTAAAGCTGTTTATCAGGCTAGTAAGTGTACATATATTTAATATAACAATTGGAAATATGTTAATTACAAGTAAAAAGGAACAGATATATTGTTGAATGGCTAAAAAAAAACACCACTTTGGGAGATCATATGATACTTGTCGCTAATGGCTGCCGAGCTCTGCTCTCTCGCATGTCCATTCCATAGTGCCCTCACCACTTTCTTGTTGGTGATCTAACCTAAATTTGGATCTACCACCTTGCTTTCACCCCAATGCCAGTTTGGAGCTGGATCAGTCTCCCCAGTATCCCCCTGCCTGAAGCAGAACATGTTCTTCCCCGCCGCCTAGCATCTCTTCCTTTTCTGCGCATTAAACTGCAATCTATCTTCGTTTCGGTTGGTCCTATTATCTCCTATGCCCTTCGTACTTGGAGAAGGATCAAGAAATCATTGGGTCCCTTCCAGAAATGGCATCCCTACAATCCATTGCTCCAAAACCCTGTCCTGAACATTGGATGCTGCCCCACCTGGATAACATCTTTGACAGCTCGGGTCTCTTAAATCAAAGTTTAATCTTCCTTCCTCTTCATACTTCTTCTTCCTCTAGCTGAAGTCCACGCTTAGGGCTTGTAGTCTCTCTCTCTCCTCTCCTCTGCTACCTCACCCGCTGTGCAGATTTGCCTCGTCTCTTTCCTCCAGTTCTAAGCCCGTGTCCCTTCCCTATTCCCTCCTCCGTAAATCCTCTCATAAACCTCTCTCCATTACTTCTACTTGGCAGAAGGAGCTGTCCCCCACCCCTGTTTTATTATGGAGTATCATTTTTCAAAATATTAAAAATTGCTCTAAAAATCATCAGCGAACACAATTTAAATTTGTTCATAGAATGCACCCCACTCCCAGGAAACGCCATTTCATGGGATTAGAGCCTGATCCCGTGTGTCATCTCTGTCCCCTTCAAATTCCTGGCACTCCTGTTGCTGCTCATTGGGATTATGTGACCAGCTCTCTCTCTTCAGTTTTCCTCTGTTCCATTCCTCTGCCCCCTGCAGTCCTTCTTTTTCTCCACTTCTCTCTTTCTCGTTCCCAGCAGAGGCTCCTGATATCCGCCTCCTCTCGCTGGAAATCTCCTGACCATGCCATTCTCTCTGTCTGGAAGTCCTCCCTAATTATTATTATTATTATTATTATTATTGTTGTCATCATCATTATTATCATTATTATTATTATTATTTCTTTTTCCCTCAACTTTCAGCTGCGCTCTGTCCCAGGCTGGGTGTGCCTGTAACCTGTACGGTTGTCGATTTTTTGCTTTTGCTTTCATTTTTTTCTTTTATGGTGTCATCTCAGGGTACATCGGAGGGAGGGGGAGGGGTTTTGTTTTGTTCTGTTCTATATCAATTAAAAATAATAGTTTTTTAAAAAAAAAACAAAAAAAAAAAACACCAATTTGGTTCCCAAACCTCCCCAGCCATTCCATGTATTCATTAAATGTCACCACCAGCTCACTTAAATAAACATAATTAGTTAAACAATGTGAGTGTGTGAACCCTGCGGTGTGTTGGCGCCTGCCCAGGTTGGTTCCCGCCTGCACCCATTGTTCCCGGGATAGGCTCCGTGCCCCCCGCGACCCCAGTTGGGATTAAGCGGTTACGATAATGGATGGATGGATGGATGTTGTGTTGAGCACCTGTGGGGCAGGAGATGGGACGGGGTGGGGGGCAGCTCACCTCAGGTTGGTCAAGCTGGGGTGGTTCTTTAGTGCCTCTGCGAACGCCGTGGCCCCCTCATCTCCGATGGGGTTACCCCACATCCTGCACACGGGAAAGCACCGTGAAATACAGCCCCCCAGCTCCCATGGGAAACAGCAGCAAAGACGGCTGTTTTTTAACATTACCCAATATCAAAGATGGATTTGCTCTTCTGAACCGCACTGGCCAAGCACTTCCCCCCTACACTGGTGATTTTGTTACACCCAAGTCTGAAGAGAAAGTGCCAGGGTACTCTGTCAGAACACAAACTGCGTGCCATTTGTTTAGTTTTTTTTGTGTCGCCATCTTGTCTTGAAATATGCAAACTACCAAGGGCTTAGTTGTTACATAACATCTAACGGTTCCCTTTTCTGGCTGGTAAATATTGGAAGCCAGAAGTTTTCAGATTAGAATGAGAAGTATATGTCACAGCAATTCCTTTTATCTGCAGTTTGGCAGATAATCAGCACCTAATGTCACAGTGTAATTGTGCCAGCAGCCGTTCAGCATTTGTCTACAGATAACTCCATTCCTCAGATATCAACTCCATTCCTCAGATACCAACTTCCCATAGCAAGATTCAGTATTATGATGAGTGTACCTGTGAAAGCACAGGTCCCATCACACACTCTAAACCATGCTAGTGTGTATCGGAACGATAAGCTACTCGATATATTAAAAGATACGGGTAATTTTTATCATTATAATTATATATTCCACCCAGATTTACAGGAGTTCATGAAGTGTACATGAAATTAGACATGCAACATTTGAGTGGCCAGTCTTGATACTAATATTCTCTAAAATTTTGCTTGTTAAAAATTACAAAAACATGCACATACATTATTTATAATATTTGTTATTATTAACCACATATAGCAAAACAGACTGAAGCTTAAAAAAACAGAACATACTTGACAATTCTCAAACTCGGGCATTGCTCAATGATCTGAGCAATCAGTTTGGCTCCAACATCTGTGATGTGATTCTTGTAAAGTCTGTGTAATAAAACATTTGATTAAAATATGGCAGCATGTTTTCACAACCAAGGGGGGTCTTTTTAAGCATAGTTGAAAATTAGCTTTTTGACTCACTGGCCAAGGTGTCTGGTAGATGAATAAAATCCACTGGCCAAGCCTATTTTTTTTAACTGGCTAAAATAATGAATTTCCTTTTTGTGTCACTCATGCATGTTTTCATTTTAAAGGTTGGCTTGTAACTTGTAAATATCTCTACAGTACATCACTTTCTTTTAGCCTGACGGTAACTAGCAGCAGACTGCCAGCAAATGATAGTTACCCACATTCCATGAAGAGCTGCGTGCTTGTGTTTGTGTGTGATTATATGACCCCAGGAATGTGATAAAAATGTGTTATTTTGATGTTGCGGGGATCATTTGTTTGGTTCCCACAAGAAATTAAATTTTATAAAAATCTGACTGCAATCAAAAAACTAAAAATGCCAATAATCTTGTATTTTGTTTGGTTACTTATGGTTAAGGTTAGGGCTGGTTGGGGTTAAGGTTGTCATAGTTGGGGTTAGGGTTATATACCCATTGAAATGAATGGATGGTTCGCGCAAAGATATGAATAAAAATGTGCGTGTGTGTGTGCATGCGCGCAAATTAAATGCAGCCTCTCAGACAGTAGTGTTTTATTACACGACTGGTAACACTCTACTTGATGGGGCACAAACAATATAGTATTATACTATTACTTATGAATTAATTAACCACAAACCAAATCTTAGTTGAATACTGATCTCATGTTAATTCATCATTAATGAATCGTGATGTATGTTTTATCTCACGTTCAACTATATTTGTTCAGGATTTGTTTATAGTTTGTACAATAGTAACTGAGTTACTACTAAGTATTAGTGTCCTGTCAAGTTAACTGTTAACATGTGACTTTTAGTACAAACATTGCTAGAGTGGCAATAAGTCTTCTGGGATTTACTTGCCAAACGGAAAATCCACCATCATTTGGCACCTGCTGGGTGTCAATTTGGGACCTTGTTTATAAGTTAATCATTGAGGTGACATCACTGACCAGAGCTGATGTGTATTGACCTACCCCAGGACTGTGACCACTTTATACTTCACCAACTCCTCTGCAAGCACTTCCATGCTGCTGTCTGTGACTTGGTTGACGCACAGCCTGAAAATGGAAAGAGACAGTCCTCTTCAGTGCTGCATGCTTCTACACAGGCAGAAAATCGGCCAACTTTAATGGTCATTGAGTTGACAGCTACCCCTGCCCTTGCTTACTTATCTTTCTCACAGTGTCCTCTTTTAGCCCCAAGGTATCGCATTGACTCACCTCACCACGGTCATCTTGCTGAATGATGGGCGCAGTTGCTTGACCCCATAGTCGCCGATGTTGTTGTTGTCCATGTCCACTCCCAGATGCTTGCGGTGGTGGTGCAGTACAAAGTTGAGAGCTCCACAGTCGGAGGAGAACATGTTGCAGTAGGCCAGCTTTATGTAGTCTGCCGAGATGCCCCTGGCGGCCAGCCGGGCCACGTCCTCGCTGGCGGTCTCGAAAATGCAGCGTAGCATCCACAGGAAGTTGCCCATCACATGTACCTTCTTGCCCCCGGTCTCACCCGTGTAGCGTGGCAGGCCCCGCAGATGTGACTTCACGGTTTTGGACAAGTAAGATTTGAGAATGCCCCTCTTCTTGCGCAAAGAGGCCGGGGGAAGTAGGTGCTCCAGTAGGCTGCCATTAGGCTTAGAAAGCAGTCCGCATAGGAAGAGGTTGGTGAACTGGAGATGCTCATTCGTTTCAAAGGGGTCACTCCCACGGGGCTTGGAACCCCCAAGGCATGGACCACAGGAGAAGCGAGACTCTTTCCGGTATTCACACTCAGCAAAAAACTCCAGGATCTCCCGGGACTTCATTTCCTCTTCCAGTATGAGGCCAAAGGCAGCCAGGAAAGACTGCAGGGTTACGTGCAGGAACTCAAAGGTGGCAGGTTGACCGCAGCCATCATAGTGATCGACCGGCCTCAGGAAGCCTACCTGCAGGTCATCCTCACTGATGCCACAGGCAGAGATTTCATTATAATCAAACACAAATCTGCCCCTCCGCATCCCAAGGAGTGCCAGCTTCGCCACAGCTGCCAAAACCCGAAGTCCTGCTTTGAACATGTCACTGGTACAGCGGGTGCTCCTCTTCAGCATGCTGGGGCTGGACAAGCGGCTGAGGAAGACCTCGGACAGCAGCAGGAAAACTTTGGTGATGGTCACACAGCTTTCAGGAAGCTCAAAATCATCATACATAGCACGGAAGTGCTTGAAGCTCTTAAAGATGATCCAACAGAACAAGGGGATGGAGCACAAGCTGCAGAGGTGGGGGTTAGCCTCCAGCTGCACAGACACCTGGTCTCTGTACTCCCTCTCTGGGAAGTGCAGGGTGGTGTATCGCTTGAGGTGCTCTGGGGAGAAACCCTTGAGAAACACTTTCTTTTTCAGCACACGACTTTCAACCTCAGTTCCCGTTCGAGCAGTGAGAATTTTCAGGGATCCCTTGAGCAACTTTCCACTGAGAATGTTCATGAGTAGTAGGAGTGGGTGGGTCTTATCTTCTGGGGACACCACCTCAGGCATGTTACCCAAGTCAAAATCAGGGTTTATCTCATCGTAGCCATCAAATGTGAAGAGCACTGTCTCAGGGAACCTCTGAATATAATTGAAGATCTCCCCATCTGGATCATTGTCTGGGTAGCAATTGTGCTTGAATAGGAGGTCCTTCAAGGAGATCTCATCTGTCTCTTTGAAAGAACTGAACATCCTACATCGAAACTTGAAGAAAAATTTGGCCCCAGTCATCAGCTCCCTTTTGGACCATAGGTTCTGCACCTTCTGGAGCAGGATAGACTTGCCAATGCCTGCATCTCCAGTTATTAATATAGTTTCAGCATGCTTGTTGAAGGCCCCAGTGTCGTCCAGGAGTTGCTCCATGCTATCAACGTAGCTGAGGCTCTCGTTGCGTTCATTGAGCATCTCCATCAGGGTGTCTGTGTACATGTCCTCCAGAGGGATCTCTTCCTTCTGGGAGTAGGACACCATGAACTGGGTGTCACGTCCCAGCTCATGTCGCAGCTTCTCAGTGTATCTGCTGACTACAAGAGAGCTTTGGCTCAGTGTGCACTTTAAGTTAAATATGAATATAATATAGCATTCAGTAGACATAATGGGCTTGGGGAAATTTGGTTAAAAACAGGAAACACACCATACAGTACATTGCTAAGCATTGTATGAGATGTTTAAGCTTGCGATTGCTACACCTACACAGACTTGATGCGTGGGAACAGATCAAAATTCAGTGTGGTGACTACTAAACGGGCATTGCTTTCATACCATCATATAATCAAAATACCGTATACCATTCAGCTACTTATAATTACTTAAGTTATACAGATATGTTATCAGTTTATCTGCTATAATTTAAATACGCAAATAAATAATTTGCTGCAAAACCCCAGTCCTTAAGGGTGTGAAGTTGGTAGAAAGACTTACTTGGGTCAGTGTTATGCACTGGTATTTGCTGGACGAAGCTGGAGGGGTCATATTGGACATCCTTAAGCCAAGGCTGTAGGTCAATAAAGGCGTCGCATATCTTGTGAAGAATGTACACAAAGTATTCCGAGGTTTCTTCCCCTTTGCTTTGGACCAGCTCCAGGATTTTACGCACCTGGATAATATCAATTTCAAGCTGATAAATTTCTGGGAAAAGCTATTTGAAGCCCTATGGTGACAAGCAGAGGACCACGGTGGTGAAAAGGTATGTGTCATCTGCCTGTGTGTGCGCAGGGAATGCAAGTGTGGAATACCTGGTCAGGCCTAGTGGAGGTACGTAGTACAATCTCCACATCCTCAGAGCAGAAGAGCCCACTGCGTTGGAAGTTGTCCAGAATGCACTGGACATTCTTCACCTGATGCACAAGCAGTTCCCTGTGCACTGTGAGCAACCTGCAGCTGGACACAGGGCCCCTGGAGGTCACCTCCATGCCTGGGCTGCACAGCGTGGCACCAGCTGGCCCACCCTCACCACCCACATGCATGGGATGCATCTACTATCATCTGAAAGTGAGTGAAAGCTGGCTGGAAATGAGAAATAGAACTAATTGATATTTATTTTTTGTTAATGGTTAACTGAAATGTTATACTACAAGAATGCATCTACAGAGTATAGTACAAAAGTAATAAAACATATTACAAGGTACACAGAGTTAGCTAATGTGTTATCCTGGTTTCTGGCATATAATCTGCTTTAAATTGTTTAATTGTACAGTACTGCGTAGAATATGCCTGGTTGTTGCAGCACTACAAATTCTCTCACGGGATTAAAAAAAGTAGTTGTTGATCTATATACCAGTTGGGGATAGACGCAGTATTGATACCATTTGTAACACAGTGGTTCCCAAACTCAAACTGGGGGCTGCATACTGTAAGCAGACTTAAATGTCCAAAATCATAATGTGGTAGGACTGGCCTGTTCATGATCTACAAATGTGCTCTGAATAAGTTGTTACCAGTAAAAGGCCTATAATCTATATGTTGCAACCACTGCAAGATTCAGGTCCTTCAAGATTAGTATATGAACTTGATTTTGTTTATTAAATGTACATCCATAAACCTTCAAGTGAACCATACTATTACACTCTATATTAGATGCCAGATCCACCAAACAACTATGATACCATCCTAGTTAAACACTTGGTCAGAAAAAATATCCTGACATTGTAAGAAGTATCAAAAGCAAGGTTTCCGTAGTGTAGTGGTCATCACGTTCGCCTAACACGCGAAAGGTCCCCGGTTCGAAACCGGGCGGAAACACGTGGGTGAAATTTTTTTTTCCCTGGCATCAGTAATGTTGTCCTTGCCTTATTAGAACCCCCGAAATTCACTTCTTCACATAAATTCTAAGTTGTCAGATGGTGAAGCGAAACTATACTTTCATTTTGTCAAAAGACACAAAGCGTAATCTGAGGAGTACATATCGTTTTAACACGGACAAGAGCAATGCCCAGTCTCTCGCATATAATGCTATTAGCCACCTTATATATAATGTTTCTTGTTTAACTAGCTATATATATATAAAAAAAACTTACCAGACAGCGCAGTAATATTGCTCCAAACTGCCGAAGAGAAAACCACGCCCCATAGCGCAGAGGAACTCTCAGGATCAATATCATTGGCCAATAGAATGAGCGCGCTGATTGGTCACACTAATGCAGGCGCTCGCTAATGCGAACTGTAGCGCGAGTTGTAGCGCAATCGCTTTCATCTTGCACGTGAGGAAAATCAAGCTCCTTCCTGTGACAGAGAGCTATCTGAATTTAATTAACATCAAATATTGATTCGGCTATATGGAAGATATAGTTGACCCATGGCTTAATTTGGGATTTGTTATGTTTGCCGATGTGCTTCATTTACCACCAGATCGAGTAATATCAGTCTGACTCGCAAATTTTCTCGCAAATTCAGGTAACAGTATAAAAGATAACTGTTAATAGCGATTTAATTGAATTAGTTCATTAAAAAATACCTCGCTTATAAATGTGTTAAATTAGTGATGAATTAATAATAGTAATAAATTAGTGTCTATTTTTCTCTCATAAGGGTTACGCCTATATGTAGCCTATTTAATTTCTACCTAAGTGTGTCGTGTCAATGATCTACACAGGTATACAATGAACATTTTCAACTTCTTTATTATGAATTAAACGTTGATATGAGCTGATACGAATAGTGCAAACCGAAACAAACTTGAAAGTGAGAGACATCGAGTAGGGAACAGTGTTACTTATAAAAATCACGAGATTACCCGGCCCGTTCGTTTCTATCTATTGACAGGACTAATAAAAAATGTAAATGTTTGAGTGTTTAAGTTGGCTGCAGTGTGTGGTTGCACTTAGACTTGTGAAGTCTGGAAAGTTGCTACTGTAAATATAGCAGCAAAGACCACCGTATGATCTGTTGGAATTGCGTTTGTTTCGGTTATATGACTGGCTTATGTGTGCTTGTCTATAGCCATGTCCCCTATCAGCAACTTATGGAAGATTCTCATTTAATGTCACTAGCAAACCGTACCACCTCCGTGGTTTGTACCTCGCATGCCTGGCATTACGTTTTAGGTCTATCGGCTACGGTATATTTGCTGTGATATGAATATGTATGACACAAACACAAAATACGCTAAAGCTGTAAGTATACCAAACTAACATGTCACTGGATAACAACAACAATATCTTTTTTTTAAATTTTCATTTTGATTGAAATGTTCAACATCCATCAAACTCTTTGTCATCTCTTCTACTCTTTTCAAACTTAATCTGAGAAATTACAATTACAAATGATTATAATTAAATATAGTAAATAAAATAAAACCCAAGGGTCCCAGCATCTATTTTCTACATTGTTAGTTTATGACTGCTTACACACTACAATTAAAATTTCCCCAAAATTAGCAAAACCAATTCCCTAACCCCAACACCAGCCCAGATTTGCACAACTATAAGCACATTGTCAGCTTCACACTTTTTGCAAAACAGTACACAATGTGATTTGCAAAACACTAAACACACTTGTATACATTTGACATAGAAATATATCATGATGTCACTTCCTTTAAAGCTTGAAGCTTTCGAATGAACACACTCATGATTCAATTGGTTAAACACAGCCAGCAGGTGTGCACACACACAGGTGCATAATTATAAACACACCAATCAGGTTTACAAGCACTATAAAAAGGAAACAGTTCACCTGTCTTCAACAAAAATGGTCGGTGTTAGAGGAAGAGTGTGGATGAAAGGAGGAATCCAGAGAGAACAAGGTAGAAGAGGAAGGCCCGGAGGAGGGGTAGGACTTGCACTAAGAAAGACAACCAAATCTTTCTAATGAAATTTGCGCTACTCCATGAAATAAACCACAGCCTACCATTGAGGGAGGCTGGACTGAGAGTACAGTCTAACCTAAGTAGGTACACAGTGGCATCAGTAGTTTGGACATTTTGCCAAGAGCATAGTTGAGAAACTTTGGTTTGGTTTGAAACACACTTGTTTCATCTCCCATCCAGCTGGTGCAGCTCCGCCGGTACCTGGTAGCATGCCCGGGTGGATCCAGGTGATAGTGGACCCAAGTCCACCAGGACTTGACAGGGTGTCTGAGCTACCAGGTGGTCAACATATAACCCATAGTGTTACATCCAGCGACGTCCGCTCCTCCTGTGTGCCACGCCCACCTCGTTACCTCCCGTGATGACCCATTGTTTCCACCTGTGTGGCGTTGCCGCACGCCAGTCCTGTTCTTGTCTTGTGTGCTTAGGTCTGCGTCTTTTCCGGCAGACGCGACGTTAACGTTGTCCTATGTCGGTTGTAGTGTCCAATAAACCCTCGTTCGCCCTCGTACCTGCTTGGACTTCCTCCTTCTTCGCCCTGCAGTATCCATACACGCAACAGAATGCCGCGTCTCCCAGAAAACATGCAGCCGCAGGAAGAGCAACATCAGCTCGACCTGCTACGCGCCTGCGTATTCTGGCTGACTCAGCCAGAGGTTCAGGAGGATCCACTGGCCCTGAAGCTTGCCACCCGGGGCCAGGAGCTCCTTGAGGAGGAGCGCCCTCCTGGACAACAATACCCCCTACAGCGGGTACGCCGGTACGTCCGGCGTATGCACCAGTGGCTGAGGGACTCTGCTTCGCTTTCTGCTGGCAGCTGGAGAAGCGGAAAGCGGGGGAAAACCGGCGAGCGGTCGTTGGCAGCTCCCACGCTCGCTCTGGGCGCCTGTTCGCTCATTCCGGCCAGGGAGAACGATGAAGAGCGAGGGAGCACATGGGCTGAGGCCACCGCCATTTGGGACTGCCTCCACGGTGAACAGAAACCACCGTTGGAGGCATACCATTTCTGGCCAGAGCGTCTTGCCGGGAGGTGGGTTAGCCCGGTAAGGGACGCTATTCCCCGGACCTCAAGGGCTTTTAAAGGGGCAAGACCCGAGCAGCCGGTACCGGACCTGCCGCCGCTTGCCTTGCCTGAAGCAGCCCGGCCCGCAGCCAAGCCCGCAGCCCGGCCCGCAGCCAAGCCCGCAGCCCGGCCCGCAGCCGCGCCTGCAGCTCCAGAGGCTGCCCGGCCTGCACCCGCTCCCGCAGCTGCCGCTGCCGCCACAGCTCCCGTGGCTGCCCGGAGTGCGCGGCTTTGGGGGGGGGGGGGGGGTGGCCGGCTGAGGCGGAGACCGACAGCAGCACCGACG
>JABFEA020000138.1:24604863-24617348 GCA_019775915.2 Cyphomyrus plagiostoma | reverse complement strand
AGACAGCTTCTTAAAAAAATATCGTGGCTGCTCTTCACCGCGACTTCAGTGCATATTGCACTGAGGTATACCAAACCGTAGTATACCAAACCGTAGTATACCAAAACAGTATTATGTAGGGTGCTCCACTAATCGAATTTAAGAAACAAAGTTCATACAGATTACTAACACTGCAACAATGAAGAATGAATGACAACAGAAACAGCAGAGACCAATAACAGCTTCATGAATAGTAAAAGTTGCATTTGCTAAACAAGTTTAACCTCATATCATGCACTCATTTTGCATGACTAATGTGTGCATGTGTGTGCTGCCACATTCCTGACATTTAAAAGCAGCATACTGATCATTACCAAATGCGTATTAGAGACGAGACATTATGACGAGAAGGAAAGGTCAGGAATGACAAATGGGCCTGCCTTTCATGGGAAAGCATGGCAGGAAATGGTTTGGAATTTAAAAATAAAGAAGCAAAAAAGCGATTCAGGCCAATTAAAACCTCCATTCAAGTGAACCATTTCCCAAAATACCATTCACTGTAATCAGCACCTGTTATGCAGCAACAATCTTCATTACTAAGTCTAATTAAACAGAAACCTTAAGAAAGAGGGCTGTTTGTACTGATTACTAAGGATTACATGGGAGCAGAACGACAAAGGGCTGCAGGAAGATGCTGCTGTGGAATGTAACGCTCTGGTGAGCTATGCAGATGTAGAAATACTTTCTACCGTGACAATAATTAAACTAGTTCCAAGTCACATTAACTGCAGTCTTGGCTGTCAAATGGAATTACAGGGAAACATTTTGTTTTCTAAAGATTTAATAGTATGATCCAAGAGAGCAGGTTGCAGAGATACCGGATCGAATCCTAAAAAGTTAGAGTTCTAACTGAATTTTTCCCATAAGAAATAATGGAAAACCAAATTAATTGGTTCCCGGGCCCCAAAAACACAGCCAAATATGTTTAAGCATTTAAACACAAAAAACAGGATAAAAAGAACAGCATTTTTTTTCTTAATGGCTTCCAAAACGACAAAAGATCTTATCCCAACATTACCCGTCTTGCCCCAATCCTCCGCTCCTTCTGTGTGCCACGCCCTCTCGTTAACCTCGTGTGGGATCCCCATGTAATTAGCTGTTTCTGGTTGTTGTCATTAATCCTCCGTATTAAGTCTGCGTTTGAGTTGGTTTACCCAGTCCGGTCATTGGGTGCGTTAGACTTGCTTACAGCTGATTTAAAGCAACGCATTCTGATGCTGACACAAAGCATTACGGTTAGATGCATTGCAACCTCTCACCTGGCTGCACAAACTGGAACCGCCTCTGTGACGACACACCTTTGCCCTTATTGGCTGAAGAGTTTAGTTACACGCATGACGCTTGTATCCCAGGCAGTGCCGATGTGTAATCTGCTCTCTCCCGAATATCGCGTATAGCAGTGAGAACTGGTTTTCAGTTAATTTACTTGTTAAAATAAAGTTTAAATAAATGACATAAATGCTGCAATAGTACACGCAAGTCAGTGGTTTATTCATTGTTAGTTACTGTAATGTTGTGCTGCTTTATTTGGTTAAATCATCCAGTCCGTGAAGAAGGCATTCAAGTAAGAATTGCATTGACTCGTTTCCTGGCACGTACAATTTATATTAGGTCGGCGTTCACGGTTCGACTTCTGATATTCAGATCGAGTTCTAGGTCAAACTGGTTTGTTCGACTTTCAAGAAATTCGAGTTGTAGTGAGTTCGAGAACCGAGGTACCACTGTGCATTTATTGGAAAAATTCTCTTGAAACAAAACCTTAAAAGTTGGCCAACAGTACCAGTAATTGCCTTCAAATAATGTATTCTTAAAAGTTCACTTCTCATCAAAACCATGTAAATCATGTGATCAATGATCAATCAAAGCTTGTGTGTAATATGACCAGTCACATACTACACGTAAATATGCCCAGATGTTACTCCGGGTATTAACGTTAGGGCTGTCAATAGATTAAAATATTTAATCGTGATTAATTGCACAACTGTCCATAGTTAAATCACAAATTAAATAATGAATTTATTCTGCATTCAACATTTACCATTAAGGGATTTTTTTCGGGTGTTAAAATTCTTATCAATATTAGAGTTGGTAAGGCATGATTGCTTTTTGCAAATGTATGCATTTATTATTGGAAATCAATTACCAAAAACAAATATTGTCCAAAGGTGATCAGAAATCCATCATCACTTAATAAAAACTCAAGCCCAACAACAGATTGGCACACTGACCTGCTAAATATTACATTTTACTTAGTCATATAGCTCAGTGTAGATCACAGGTCAACAACCTTTTTAAAAGCAAAAAGCCATTTTTATCCTAAATGTGTGATCCAAGATTTACAAGATTTACGTTGTTCAAATTGCAACCACATACCTCTGCAAACAAATGTGTACGTGCTGTGAACAAAAGCAGGGCAGTGGGTGGGGCTTTCTGGGGGTGTCCATCACTACCTGATCCATACCAATTTCCCAATTTGTACTGTGCACATCTGCTCATACGCAGCATTTTCAAGCATATTCGATAATCTATACAATGATACAAAATGGCAATATATCAAATAAGAATTCAGTATAAATCAACCAGCTGTATTTGGCTATAGTTTACTTCAGGTATATTTAATCTCTTTGTTTTACAGAGAATGAAAACCTGCACACAGATGCTATAATCTGTCGTCTGCACCCGACTCGGCTGATTTCTCATTAAACGTAGAGCGCTCATGTTTCCCTTGGGGTCAGCTGTCCCAAGCAAGACAGCAAGACAGCTGGTCTTGACAGTCTTATGGTCCAGGATCTCCCACATTCCCTGGGCACTTCTGAGAGCAGAAAGCTTCCGCATAGATCTCCTGCCATTCGATATTTGGTGACAGTTAGCACCCACCCCATCCAAAGCTACAGCAGTAACTTACTACCATCCTGTGACATGGCTAAGGCGGCTGCTAAAATAAGCTCCTATAACCATCCACATTAAATTACTCTGGATACAAACTTTTCATTTACAACTTTAAAAAAAAAAAAAAAAAACTAAGCTAGAGACTTAAGACTGTCGCTCCTCCTGATTTGCGTAACTGAAAAAGCCTAACTTCTCTGCAACCTGCTCTCTTGGATCATACTATTAAATCTTTAGAAAACAAAATGTTTCCCATGTGACTAGGGACCAATCTCATATATCCAGTTAAAATAATTTGGGCTCACATGCAACAGATGGGCTTGGCGGGAGTCAACATGCAACTGCTTCAGATGAGGGCTATAATGGCAGGACACTAAGCAGGTTACACCAGACCACTCCTTCCAAGGCCACAGTCGCTTTCCATAGGATCTCCAGGCATTCCCAAGCTATCGGGAATATATAATATCTCCAGAATATTCCAGGTCTCCCCCTGGGGCCCAGCGGGTTCTGCCCAGTAAGATAAGACTGGGTGGAGTCCTTATAAGATGCCAAAACTGCCATGGCGGACTCTTCTCCGTCACAGGGGCAGCAGGTGGAGGTCCATCCTGATCTTGAAGCCATTTACACCTCCACAAAGGAGTCGTCCAAAAAATCCCCACTGTGGCCTCTGGTACATGGGACATTATTCTATTGGTCATTAGTGCTCATTCGGCACTTAAGAACGATCCACCGCGAGTCGTATGGCGAATACGAAAAACTGGCAACTGCAAAAAAGGTAACGGTAACTAATAATGTGACTCTCACTCAGCCATCCATTACAGACATTCTGAAAAAACACGAACTGTACAGTACACACCAGACAGCAAGAAAGCTAAGGATATAACCACGAAGATTTATAGTATTACTTTATCTGAAAAAAAATTAATGGTGATCAGAGAGCTTACATATCAGTTATATAAACTTGAAGCATCAGAATCGGCATTGGTATCGGCCGATCACCATGACAAAAAAATCGGTAGGGCCTACTTGGTATCGGTGGCAAAAATCCTGATCGGAGCATCCCTATGGGAAACCACCCAAAATACCACTGGGTGTTGCTAGACCATTTTCCTCAAGGTATCTGGTCTCTTTCCAGAGCACGCTTGTAGGGATTTACACAGTAAGGATGTTGCTTAATAGGTGCATAATCACCAATATGGATACTATGACAACAGATTTGTTCAAGATAGAATATTAACAAATAATTCCAGGAATTTCATTGCTAAAGACTGAATGTCTGAGCTGACATAGGTAGATGAGTCTAATAGTGGTTTGAACTCATTAGCATTGCACACGGAGCACAAACTTGACCAAGATGGAGATCATCTTGCACAGGGGTATACTCTGATGGGGACACAGGGTAATGTGATACTGACAAAACAGGCACAGTAGATGTAGCATTTGTGGTATGGATTAATCATGTTCACATGGCATACTCCGGTTTCACACTTACGATTGAGGGGGGTCAAAACATAATCCATAGCAGTAAGTTTATTTAAAATTACATAAGGTCCAGAGAATCTGGCCTGTAAAGACGAACAAGGTAATGGCAATAAAGCCAGCACGCAACCTCCAGCCTTAAAAGAACATTTGACTGCCTTCAGATCATAGTGGGACTTCAGGTTCTTTTGAAAAGCACGTTCAAGCACAAAGTCAAGCAGAGAGCAAATCAAAATAAGCAGAATCAGGCTTAGACTGAGGAGTCAGCAAAGGAGGCAACAACTGGTCCTTAAGTATTTTAAGCAGTATCATATGGTCAAAAATGAGTTCAGGGGGCTTGAACCAGTGGACTCTAGCACAGTATTATGAATAGCAAAAACCAACCAAGGGACTCCTTCATTCTAGTCTGTCATATTCCAAACAATAGGTACACAAAATACTTTTTGGAAGTGTTCAAGAACTCCCTGGGACAATGGTAGGTGATAGATAATTGATGTCTGATCTGCAATTCCTTGAGGGGTGGTTTAAAAAGACGGGATGGAAAGTTAGATCCTTGGTCAGACCTAACAGTTTTTAGTAATCCAAATGTACTAAAGAACACCACAAGGGCTCTAACGACAACATGCGATTTCAGGATATGAATAGGGATAGCTTCAGGATAACTTCAGGATAGTGAGTCAACATGCACATGAATGTTAGGAAATATCTATTCCCAGCATGGGACTTCAGGAGGAGACCAACACAGTCAATCAAGATGTGCTCAGAAGGTTCCCCCGCTACTAGTATAGGATTAAAAGGGACAAGAGGAACCACTAGATTTGGTTTACCAACTTCTTGACATGTGTGAAAAGTACGACATCAAGGAATAACGTCACTATTAATGCTAGGCCAAAATAAACGTTTCAAAATACGATGGTGTGGCTTGTGCACTCCCAAATGACCAGAAAGGGGGTGATCATGAGCCAAAGAAAAAAAACAAACTGTCTATATGGGCAAGACATCACAGAAATGGTAAATGGTACTCCAGGACTCAGGCAACAAAGGAGGAACCCACTTCCTCATCAGGACGTTGTTGTATCAGAAAACACACAGGGTACTGGGTAGACCTGGAATCATCACTGACAACTGACTAAGAGCAATAAAGAAGAATCAGCCTTCTGAGCTTTGATTAAATCACACAGAAACGCAGGAGCATCATCTATTTACATGCTTGCACTTCTGTTAATGTGGCGGTCGCTCTGTGGCGACTAAGCAGGCTTTACCTGTTTGCGGTAGTGAAGCTGCGGTGATGTCCAGAATGAGTCCTGTTGGTCTCTGGATCAGGAGGATCTCCTCCTGATATTTGGCAGAGTAAGCAGCGGCAGAGAGAGAGCAGGTCCTCAGGAGGATTGTCAGCTCCTCTCCCAGTCTCGGCGCTCTCCGCTTCTTCTGATTCTGGATCGTTGTTAACTGGGACTGGGTTGCTTCAGAGAGGACGGGTAGCAGGTTTACAATCTCAGCGGTGTTCAACGCGCGACTGAACAGGGGATTCAGTCGGTTGCGCCAACCAGCAACCAGAGTTTTTCATGCACCTGTTTCATGAGGTGCACATTCTCGGGTGGGGACATCTCCAGGAGGTTCCCGCTCCAGCTAGCCAGCTCCAGTGCTACGGGGTCTTCTTGGACCTCGGGCTGGCTAAGCCAGTAAATCACTTCCTGTAGCAAGCCAACGCGTTGCTGCTCGACTTGCGGAGGTGATTCTTCTTGAAGGTCTGTCATACTGTGATGACCGTGTGCAGGGTGAGCAAACAGAACGCAGGGAAGCAGGGTCAAGCACATGGAGATCCAAAAACAAGGGGGTGTATTGCGGATAGAACAACACAGTGAAAACATCTATGATAGACCTGGGGAAACAGACTTGAATGCGGACTGAAATACACAGGACAAGCCGAAATAACAGGAAACAGCTGGTCACAATCGGGGTTTCACATGAGGTTAATGAGGGGGCGTGGCACAGAGGAGGATCGTGCAAGCAGGTCATGACAAGGATTCCCATTTTCACAATGCTCATTCTCATTTAAATGATCTATCTATTAATAATCTTGTTTAATGACTATTTAAAATATAGTTTAAATGACATTTTAATTTATTGAATATCGTCTCAAAACACCCTCCGTAGCCAATAGCATTTGCTGAGGATTTTGGAAGATAATGTAATCTAAAGCCTAAAGGTTACATATTCTGTATGGTAATAAACGACAGATACGATGTATAGTTGTGGCTTCAGTATTGAATTTATCCTTTAATTAAAGTCATTTTAGAGGTTATTTTTGCAAATTCCATAAGGTACCTGGAATTTCACCAGACTTTTTGAGGCTGATTTATTTAAAAAGCTGAAGCCTGCTTATGTTATTGTGTTTCATTTTAATTACACCTGCTGTGTCATAGTATCGGTTCGGTAAAATGATCCGCTCCCTGCCCCACCAAAGCCGGGTTCAAAATTAGACAAACGGTTTTTCTAAATTTTTCCCCTGAGATCAATAAAGTTTGTATTGTCTTACCATGAAGTACCCTTGGAAACCACTTCTTCTAATGAGTTGTATGTTTTTGGTTGGTGAAGTGCAACCAGACTTTTCAGAGGAATATGTAAGTTCAGCTTACAGAGTGTAGGGCACACCTAAATTTTCAAATAATGTTACTTATTTTAAACAAATTAACAAAAATCAGTAACATAATCCATCTATCCGTAACCTGATCCTGATCTCAGGCAGATAGTAACTCATCAGGTCGGACAGAAAACCTGCTGGATACCGGCACTCTGGGGTCAGGGATGTCTACCCCCCTTATATATACTAAGCTGTCCTGAGCCTAAAACCTGTCCTTGGAAGCACATAGCATAAAGCAACAGCCTATGGCTAACACAAATTCACCAGAATTTGGAAGAACCTGGAGTTCAGGAAGAACACCAGGAAGAACACAAATTCCACAGACACAGGGCATAGTAATAATCAGTCAGTGTTTTAATGAATAAGTGAAACATAAGCTCACAAAAAAATTACACTTCATATGATTTTATTTCAGTAATATCCAGCTTTTAACCAGCTCCCTTTCACATAATGATTAATAGTTTCATACGATTAGTACAAAAATACAGCAGATTTTTCTGGCGTCATAACTATACTTGCATTGCACACTCCAAGCAAAAACCATTATGAAGGAATTATACCTGTTAGACGGGGTTAATGCAAATTTACCATTTTCTGTATCCGTCTTCCTGTCCTATACAGCAGTGACACTGGCAGTCATCAAGCTTGACCTACGTGAGATGGGATTTTCTCATGGTGCTTTGCAGCAAAGATTTTAATCAGCATGGAGGTGCTATTGTTGTCGTTGGTCTCCAGGGCATGAAGTTTCTTTATGTAATCCAAGGGTAAGCCGTTCTGCTCGGCTCCCATGCACAGCACCTGTGAAAGTTATTAAAACATACAAACACTCAACATGACATGAGCGGGCATCATTCACAATGGCTTATCCCATACAGCAGGGCTATTCAACTCAGGCCCTCGATTCCAAATCCAGGCCTTGTTTTCAGTTCTCCCTGGTAGTCAGTTTAATAATTACTGGTTCTGATTGGTCAGAGGCTTCACACCTGGCTCACAGGTGAAGGAAAGCTGGAAAATCAGCAGGGCCCGGGCCCTTGAGAACCGTGAGTTGAATTGCCCTGCCATACAGTGTCAAGGTGAACTTGGGAGGCTTTCCCAGGAAACACAGGGTGCAGGGCGGTGGACACCTACAATTTCTAGATGCAATGCACTTAAAAGTGGGCAGTGGTAGCCTAATGGTTACCAAAGTACACTTGTAATTAAAAGAGTACTGGTTCAAATCCCCAACCAGTATGGTACCACTCCCTGGGTGCTGAAAGAGCTGCCCCCTGCTATGTCACTGTATTATGTTTTGGTTAAATGCAGAGGATGCATTTTTTGTTTGTGTGTCATCACTGATCACTAAATTCTAGAAAAAAACTTGGAGTACTCAGAGTAAAGTTACACAACCACAGGGAAAACACATAAACCTCATACGCAGAGGTACAAGCGGGAATCAAGCCTGCAAGTGTGGGGTGCTATCACTCTAACTCAATAGAGAAAAATCAGTTCAAATACACTGACAACTGCTTAGTTTGTAAACTTGCATTCTATGCATTTCTTTTATTTACCATTAACAACTAGGGGAAAAAGACCAGAGATCAATGTCATTTGTCATGTCTTTTATTTATGTATCAGCTGTGATATTCAGAAAGGTGTCTGGCAGTGCCAGAACAGGCCTACCTGCTTGTACTGAGGTGAGGCAAGCTTAGATGTGAAGTTATTCATTTGGTATGAATAACACAGGATCTCTCCATAGGTTGTGTTCACATTCACCTCCAGGGGGCGGTACAAACCACGGTCCACACCTTCCTGCCTTGAAGCACACAAACACCAAGTCATATGCATGTTTCAATAGAGTGTTTTTCACCTGAGGCCTTAGAGAGCTCTCTATGACATAAGCAGTAATTAAGAACCCGGCTCTCCAAATATTGTTGACTTCACTGTCTGTTGCAGTGAATAGCGGAACATCTCTATTTGTTTTTCGTTTCTAAAATGAATACATTTGGTCACTGGCTCTGCAGCAGTTTTACACCTGCACACAGGACTGTCTGAAGCCCAAGTGGAGCCCAGGCCAAGTTTAAGATTAAGATTAAGATGAATTTTAGTGACCTCAGGGGGTGACACTGACTGTTAAGTGAACGACCCCTCGGAAAATGGTGTCGCCTGGGTCACCTATAGGATTGATGGCTAAGTTCTTGGACCACTTCTCTGATGACATGACACATTTGAGGGCACGCATAGTCGTTGTTTGGAGAAGGACCTCTGGCAACTTGGTTCCTAGGGCATTTGGTGTGCCAGCGGTCCAGGTGCAGAAGAGCACAGGACCCCCCCCCCCCCCCCATCCAGGTCACCTACTTGTCCAGATTTTTGCGATCCTCACTGCTAATCTTCCAGACAACTCCCCAGACTTCACTGTCCTTCTGCTCTTTGATAGTGGCCATCCCGCCTTGCCATGCAGTCTCATTGCTCATCAGGTTGCCCCAAAGCCCAAACTTTAAGGCATAACCCTGAAACACCACAAACAACAGAATCATAGTTAACTGAAGGATGTCAGTTACAGTAACGCCGAGTTCCCCAATCACAGTCCGGGTTGCCCAGATCCAACACGATACGCTGCAGAGGTCTTATGACAAAAGCGTGTTGCTCAATAAATAATATTAAGTGGAACTGTTAATCGCTCCTGTTCACTACAAACAATAAACCTATTATTACGACTATGTGAAACGTGCATTATTTATGTTACACGAAATACAGGTTTAGGTAAACTGGTAAACATAATGAATTTATAATAGTTGTCATTCTTCCAAACGTAATTACTGTCTATAAATCACCATGTTATGGGCGAAGTCAGTACATCGGTAAACAATATTTCAATCACAGCAAACATCCGAAAATCAATATGAGCCTGTAACCCTGGGAGCCTGACAATGCTGTGATCTTCGTTATGAACAAATCGCTCCGTTCTACAAAGTGATTAACTTAATTGTTGTATTTTAAATGCATTGAATTTACATACATATTAATAGGTTTACCGTTACAAGCTTTGTATTGCTTTTACCAATAATTCATTTTAACACCAGCTACGTAAAGACTTTAAGCTTAAAAATATGAGAAAACTAGTAGGAAAATTATTCTCTTATTCGTCGTTATATTATTATTCAAACTGTAGGAATATCTGAGGGCAGACTGCCCTTTTCTCCCAAAATAACAAAAATTTTAAATAACCTAATAAATCTGACATGGATTAAAAGAATAAGCTAATAAGGTTTAGAAAACATGAAAATAGACATAAAGCAGCTTGTGCCTACCTTAATCTTCCCGGTGCTGTTAAAGACCGCAGAAGGGCTGTTGAGGCGAAGCCTTTCCTTTAGTAAATTACTCCCGTACGCGAAGTACATAAAGTATCTGTTGCCACTCGTCGAGTTTGACGTGAGAGTTTCGTTGTATTTTATCGGCTGCACCTCTTTGTGAAGCAAACTTAATAAAAGCAATCCACAAGCAAACAAAGGTGCCATCCTAGGAAGAGCTGAGTGTCAATGTGCGGCGCGCTGCCTTCGGTCTGAGGATGAGCCCAGCTGACCTTGTCCTTTAAACTCACCCTGTCCCTTTTTGACTCTTGAGTTTTTGTTAAACAAATTACATTTGCTTTGGAAATGAGTGAAAGAAAATATTTACATTTCAGCTGTGCTTAGTGACGATTAAACTAAACAGGCCTATTAACCAGTATTATTCATGTTTTAATTTTTTTTAAATGTTAAATATATATGAATTACGTTACTTCTATATTCTTTTCTTGTTTTTGGTAACATGATAGACCTAATCTAAAACGTCTGTTTAAACTTAGGTTACTTAGGTTAAAATGTTTAAATTTAGGCCTTTAAGAGTGTGGTGCGAGTACCAGACCAATGGCGAATACGCAGAAATAACAGTTTTCAGATAATCGTTTTATCTATATATCTGATTTACACTAAAATCAGCTCTGCACAAAAGTTAGTTATACTTGTTTGTTGTACCAATAAGGAAGTGTTATAATAATAAGTGTTGCATTAATTGCATTAAAGACAAGACAACTTTATTTACATACAACATATAATACAGAGTCTAAATTCAAAGACGTAAATTCACTGACAAAGCAGAGGGAGGGGCTTATGACGTCACCTTGTTTAAAATACTTACAATGCAGAACACATCCATACTATCTGGCAATATGGATAATTTAGTGCCACAAAACCTAGTCCATATATGCACAATTAAATTATACTGGTGGGATGTCTAAGTCTGAATCTTATCCAAATATTTGTGCCCAGTCAAGTAAAGCCTTACCAAAGATACATATGTGCTGCTTTCAACTTTTGACATTTCTGTCACCCAAGAGGAAACTGTCAGCTGGGCTCCGAGGCGGCAGGGCGAAGGAAGACCCCGGAGGACCCACTTACCACACACACATCCTGCCCTCTCCCCTTCTCTTCCTGCTTCCTGGCTCCTGCCCCATGTCCCAAATGGTCACAGAGAAAGGCAAAATGGGAAAAGCATTGTCTAACGTTGTACTCCCTACTGGAATACAGTCTGGGGGCTGTTTCTTTATTCTCCCCCTCTTTCCTCATGTAATCCTGTTTCTTTGTCTTTTTTCTATATCCCCTGTCTTATTCCCTGTACGGTGTCCTTGAGTGTCTAGAAAGGCGCCTATAAATAAAATGTATTATTATTATTATTATTATTATACATGCATGAGAGGGGAATCAATTTATCAACCAAAGCATGTTTGACTCTGCTACTATAGGTGGCGATGTGGCTCCTTTCATCTTGTTAGTATTGGGCTTTTTCCAGTTGCCTTATTATGCTACACACATAAAAATAAAATTAATAATAATAGATGTGTGGACAAATGAAGTAACATAAGCTTTAATTGCGATCTGGTCGGAAGAACAGACACAACAAGATCAGGATAATGTAACAAGAAATAAAGTATTTTGTATAATATACTATGACATCACAGTATTGGAAATTTTTCAAATATTGCAATGTGATTTTGTTGTAATAAATATTGGGGTATTTATGAAACCAAAAAAGAGTTCATAAATTTCTCACAAAGTTGTTTAAACAGCAATTAAAGATGAAAATGATTGTCTTGGTAAACACATGCAGTGCTCATGCAAAAGGAGGTAAACTTTAAACTGATTTTTAACTTTTAACTGATTTTAAACTGACATTTAAACATATACTAGTTAATCTTGAACATGAATAATCATTAAATTGCTAAACTTGCTAGTTTTTTTTTCCTACGAAAAATGTTTTAGTGAGACTTTAGCTCTCTGTGCTATAATATTCGTACCAAACCGAAGGGTGCAAAAAGGCTGATCTTAATCTAGCTGACTAGCGATGTTAGAATTGCATGTGCATGATGTCATGCTTCGGCGGCGGGCATGTGGGGAAGCAGGCAAGTCCAGCCGGTAGTGCA
>JABFEA020000138.1:24581596-24596931 GCA_019775915.2 Cyphomyrus plagiostoma | reverse complement strand
TGCTTCCGGGATAGGCTCCGGACCCCCCGCGACCCAATAGGATAAGCGGTTTGGATAATGGATGGATGGATGGATATTATTCGTTGTCAGTGCTTTCCTCTTTTTGGTGTTTTTGTATTTCAGCTCGCTCCTTGTCTTTTGCTCCTTGTCTCATCTACTCAGGTTTCCTTCTTTTAGTTATCTCTTAGTTTTTCTTAGTTTTCCCTACTATCCAGTGCTGTTTAATTGTAATATGCCACACCTGTTCCTTCTTTATCTCAAAGTTAATTGGTTATTATTCTCACCTGTCCTGTATTGCGTCTCATTAGCTGTGTATTTGAGTGCCTGTACTGCTTCTGTTCTTTGATGGTTCATCGTAGTTGTATGTCTGTCTTTGGAATGGTTGTTATACTGTGCTACCTAGTCCTACTCCTTGTGTTCTCTTAGTTCTCAAGTAGTGTTCATTCCATGCTCTAGTTTATTCCTGGTTTTTGTTTTCCCTGTTTGCTTTTGATCCCTCCTGGTCCTTTTCTTTTTGTCCTTTCCCGCTTGTGTTCTGTTTTGTTAATAAACAGGTGGATCGTCGCCTTTTTCCCACCCGCACTATGCCACACCACAACAAATTTGCATGACATAGGCGTATTGTCTTTATGAAATTCGAACAAATGCATAGAGATGTACAATATATTGGTAACATACCGTTATTGTCAGCCAATATTTAAACTTTATCAATATTCAAAGATAGCAGCACTAGATCTAAAGACAAAACTATGAATATAAATAATGGAGATAATTGCAGTAGACTAGGGATGGCCAATGTTACCCTCAAAGGGAGAATGTGTATGCAGGTTTTTGGGATAACCTTTAGGTCATCTGATCAAACCCCGAAGTAAGGACTCTTCGGCCAATCACTCCACTAATTAATAATGTAATTAGGGAGTTGCAGCAAAAACTCACATACCCAATGGCCCTTTTTGGATAAGATTACCCACCCCTGTAGTACACAATAATGGAGATGACTGCAGAAGACGGAGGACAAAGGATTTTTTCAGCTCATTCACCACTCAAAGGGATCTCACAGTATCAGCCCACAGCAGCATTGTAATTCATTATGAAATCCTTCCAGTAGATCGATCCTTTCTTGCACGAGGTAATGTCATTCCACGACTCTAAGCTCGGAAAATTTCTAAAGCAGTTTGCTCAAATGAACATTCACCATGACCTCAAAGCTGATTGTGAGGAAGAATTGTGACAATTTGATCCATCCAACCAGGAGACAGAGAATCAAGTTAAAATATTAATTGCCGGGTTGGTGTGTGTATTTGGTTGGGGCGGAAGTACCTCCCCTGAGATAAAATCCCACAGGCACCCCAGTACAAAAGTTTGCACTATGGAGTAAGATAGTAAGTCCTAAAGTACCAACTTCAGCTTTTCATTTTATCAATGATTTGCTTCTAAAATATGTGATGTGTGTTTATTTCTAACTTTGAAGCAACACACTGAACCACAGTTTAAATGTACGTAATGTAACATCAATTTTGTCACAAAAAGTCACACTCTTTATGTCAGTTAAATAGGCTATTTGTGGTTCATTTTTATAACAGTGATCCTAGCTGTTCCTAAAATACTTTAGGCTGAAATTAACTGAAAACTTAAACAGAAAATCGCCCCCGACAGAAGGCAACTACACACGGATTACATAAATACAGCACCACACAGTTTTCAGAGTATTTTCTGAAATAGTTCTAAGTTCGTTGTTGGCTATGAGGTATTTGTTTCCTATTGCATTGATGAGAACATGGACAAAACACAGTGAACTTCATATGGCCTGAGGTTCATTGTCTTGCTGGTCCTTTCCAGATCTTCACAAGCACAATGTGTTTTTCACTGAGAAATAAATGTGTCCGACCTGCAACAGTCCTGCAGATAATGGAGGTCAACCAGAGAGCAGCATTGTTCAAATCCACATGTCAGTAAACATCCCCACCTGTAGACCGAACTCGCCGTCCACCCCCACATGTTCTGACCCCTCCTGGCAGGGACTCACCCACTGCTCATAGCGGCCCAGTGGGACACACATGACACAGCTGGGCCCCATTGTCCTGGGACCATCTCAATAAATAAACACGAGATTCCGCTGCCCAGCAGAATTCTGGGAGGCCGCAGCCACATCTGCTGACCTGCCTGTGGGCTGGAGTGTGAATAAAGCGTTTTCCAGTTACTCAGCTGTGTTTTCCACTGGGATCCTTGCTCCTCACTGGGACAGCACCAGCATCCTAAGCGCCGCACCCAGAGCAACTCTGCAACACCTGCGCTGGAGCCTTCAGTGAACATGAGGAGGTCTGATGTCATACTAGTCCATCCTGAGCCAAAACTTGCATTTGTCATCAAGCATCCTGCTTTCAAACATGCCCCCCCTCTCTGCCCTGTCACCCCAGCCTGTCTCCCCAAGGGAAGCTATTCAATTACCCAACATGCAACAACCTTTGCAATGCAACCTTTGTATTTAATCAAGAAATATGATTATATTTGAGACCACGGCATAGTGTGGGAGCCATGGTTTTGAGCCAGACGAATAAAGAAAAACAACTTTCCGTTACCTCTTGCAAGAAATGATGGTACATTGGACATATATCCGGTCAGAATGGATTTCATAAATAATGCAAGCATTAGAGGAACTGAACTATCAAACAGATGATGGTAGGTTCAAGTCCAATTCTCTGCTTCAACAGTTTAAATCAGTGTACAGAATTCTGACCAAAACATAGAAACGGCTTCAAGAATGTAAATAGACATGGAGAACATTCTGGAATTGTCTCAACACAATGTACTAAGATACATTTTTTATCAGATTAATATTACACAAAAGCATAATCAAATATAGGCCACAAGCAGTCAGGTTAACAGTTTTGAGCTGAAAATTTTACTGTAACTGTATCTATTAATACATTTTTATTATATTCGAAATATTTCCAAAGGTTAAAGGTTCGCAAAGATTAATTTATATTAGTTGAACACTATATGCGTTTTCAAAACCTCGAGTTTATTTTCAAACGATTCTGAATAAAGTAAATAATTCGCTCTGAAAATAAAGGATACACAAATAACCATACAAAACTTGAGTAGCACTTGATTATAAAAAACATTTTATTCCCGTTAATATTACCGTCATCTCGTGTCCAACACACAGCAATTTCCCAGACAAACTCGGTGAGTATAGTGCATTCAAATGTTCAGAAACAATGCACACACATGTGCCAAAAATGTGGCATAAAACAGTGTTGGAGGAAATGCTTTATTATCAGTTGGATGAAGACGCCAAAAGAAAAAAAACCGCCAATTAAACATTCACCTGAGTTGTGTAAGTTGTGCTGGTTTAAAAGGACAGCCCTCCCTCGTCACTTTACTGGAATAAACGCTTCTTGAAAGAGTTCAGGAAAGCGCCAGCAAAAAGCGGAACTAGTTTACACTTAAACCTCGAAGTGATTTCTTTGACACATGTTTCCGTTAATTGTAAGCTGAGCAGAGATCTGAGAGGGTTTGTATTGGTTTAATCTTCTGGATGCAGTGATGGAGAAGGGTAACACGAGACCGTCGTGGGACAATCCCATGCAGTTCGTCCTCGCCTGTGTGTCCTATGCGGTGGGGCTGGGAAACGTGTGGCGCTTTCCATATCTCTGTCAAATGCACGGAGGAGGTAGGAATCAGATTTTCCCACCTAGTCCTTGTGTTTTTTTTTTAAAACCCGCACATTGATCGTTTCAGACGGGGCACCCATGATTTTAGTGAATGGTTACACTAACCGTGTTTGTTTTGTTCTGTCCCGATGATTGTTCAATGGAAAACTGCAATAAACCAATGACAAGGTACAGTCCACACCTATTCAGAGCATTTACCTTACCTTAACCGTCACTGTAAGGTTAACGTAAGAATATGCATCATGGAATATTGGAGCACTGGGCATGTTGCTTCCTGACTTTTCTCAACATCTGTCCACAGTGTAGAATTCTAGAATAATTATCTCCCTATATGCAAAAAGAAGGGCACGGGCGGTTTGTGTGAAATTTATGTTTTCACACATTACAAATTTGTGCCAAAGTAGACCATTACGATGTGGGGAAGGTTGTTACAATGTAATCAATTAACAATTAACTTAAAGTGAAATTGTTAATGCAGCAATATATTTGTTACTAAATTGCTGACAGCGGTATTTAAATTTGTGTATCTGTGTTAATGTTATTACAGTTCATTAAAATAACACTGGCATATTTATACATATAATGCTAACATATAGACGTATGATAAACATCACTCAAAATATATTCCATTGCATATCCTTAGACAATATTTAAAAAGTAAAACATTATACGGTAAAATTTATAATTAAAGGGGGAAGCTTTAAATTTATAGTAATAGTAATCAGTATTTTGTTGAATATGACAATGACACACATACTCTGAGGGATTATGGATTATTTATACATTATATGCATTATACTCTCCCAAAATAAAAAATAGAAAAATCAAGGATCTCAAACGTTTCAGTCCGTGACCCCCAAAATACAAATTAACAATGCCTTGTGTCCCCTTAAGTACATGTATCATGATCAACCAGTTGTGGTTATGGTTGCAAATTCTTATAAACATACTCCAAAAATCATCTTGCGACCCCCACTTTGGGTACCCCTGCCTTAAATCAGAAAATATTTCAAATATACAAATATTTTTGACATTTGAATGGTCAGAATTGCTAAATATTCCACTTCCTCATTGTGATTGACAAACAAGAACCAGCTGATGATGTCAGACAGAGAGGCATGTCATTTGATGTCAGTATTCACTGTCTTCAACCCCTAGAGGAAAAATGATTTGCTGTGAGACAGCTTACTCCTGTGGCAGCTAGCCCCAGCATCTCTATCCAAACTGGATTTGTGCATAGCAAGTTTTTTGACTGCAAAAATGTAATGTCAAGCAGGAACATGCCCTATTCTTAGATGAATTGTATAGAAACATAACTTGACCGTGTACTGCACACCTTCTTAGCAGAATTTCAGAAGTGTTTTGCAGATTCACTGCTTCCACAGTTACATTCAGTTGTCCGCGTGGATCATATCTGCTGCCAAACACCAGATACATAGAAGTTATACGAATAGAAGTTGTTTTTTTTTTCCAGAAAGTGGAAATGGGAATGTTTCAGAGGCTAGCACTGTGACCCCATACTCCTGCGTTTGGTGAATCAGAACCTGCTTGTGCTGTGCGCGTGGAGTTTGCTTGTGTCTATTGTGTTGCACAAGGTTCCTCCAGGTATTTTCCAATCCCAAAGTACAGAGACATGCAATTATGTGAAGTTGCATCTTTGAATTGTCTATAGTGCACTATTGTGTGTGTGTGTGTGTGTGTGTGTGTACGTGCCCTGCAGTGGGTTGGCACCTCATCCAGGGTAACCCCCTCCCTCCTGCCATCCTGTCCACAACAAAGAATAGGTTTCACTTGTGCTCTAAATGATACATGATGTTTATTTGCATTTAAACCCCAGACCCACGTACTTGTCTTGGCTGTTTAATTATAATATGGGCATTCAGGAGTGACAGTTAGCAGGGTACGCATTCCAGCGTTGACCCTCGCTTAACATCTTGCTCCCCAGGTGGATTCCTGATTCCCTACCTGATCATGCTGGTCCTGGAGGGGCTTCCCCTCTTCTGCATGGAGTTAGCCATTGGCCAGAGAATGCGCCTAGGCAGCATTGGGGCTTGGAGCGCCATCAGCCCCTATCTGGGGGGTGTGGGTGAGTGACATCATTTGAAGGACTACATTTCCCAGAATTCAACAGGAGATGTTTTCCCGATAGGTCTTTAACCCAGGGAATTCTGTAGAGGAAAGAAAAATAAATCTTTGATTATATATTAGCTATCTGTGCAGGTGACAGTTAAAACAAGATGACACCAGTCTTGCCCTTTGACCTCCTCAGCCTTTTGGGATTTGTGAACCATTGTAGCATGCAGTTGACACTCTTCATACGCGGCACTATTGCCCCAGCAACCCTGAAGATAACGGCAGTACTAGTAGCTGATGAGAATTACGTATGTGTGCGAGGAGCTTTAACACCCTCTTTACTGCTGTCCAGGCATTGCAAGTGTGGTCACCTCAATATATCTCTGCTTGTACTACAATGTGATCAACGCTTGGTCCTTCTGGTACCTCTTTCATTCGTTTCAGGTGAGTGCAACAACTTGCATTTTGCCCAATATTCACTTTTAAGGAAACAATGGTCAGAACTGTGGGATCTTGGGGCCGTTCGAGTCAAACTCAGCATAGCAATGCCAGTGCAGCTAGCTTCAGGATTCTGGATTTCAGAATCCGCTTTTGTGAAGAAACTTAGTGCTGTTTACTGTAGGTGAGCACACCTGAATTGTTTTTAATAAAAACCAGCACAACAAGTCAGGTTTTTAAAAACAATGAATGTACACGCTAAACAAATAAGCTTTGTGCTGACAAAGGAGTTACCGTAAAATTGATGGATGATGATTTTCTGCCTGTAAGGCTTGCTTCAGGTGGGATGGAAAGTGAGGCCACATGACACAGGGAGGATAACAAAAACAAAATACAGCAGTTTCAGTGTCATGAAACAAGACTGGCGCCTGGTCAGTGAGAGGGCTACAAACATGGTCTAGCTGCAGACAGAATAGACAGTTGTCCAGGGCCCCTGAAGTACCTGCATTGTGGAGGAAGTGAAATGATCAGTTTTCTTGGTGGGGGGGGGCTCCCAAGTAAAGCTTTGCCTAGGGATCTAAAAAGGTAGAGCGAGCCCTGGCTAGAAACTGGGTGTAGGCGAAAACATCAGGAACTGCGTGTTAGTAATGACTGAGTGACATCGCGTGACGCCACATGTGGTGAGTCTGTGTGTGGTCCCCCACCACCCTTGCAGGCTATACTCCCCTGGGCCCATTGCCCAGCAAACACCAACCTGACAGGCCACCTGGAGGAATGTGAAGCGGCCACACCCACCCAGTATTTCTTCTACAGAGAGACCCTGAACATCAGCCCCACCATTAACGATGGCGGTGGCATGCACATGGGCCAGGCGCTCTGCCTCCTGCTGGCTTGGATGTTCGTCTACATCTGCATTGTGCGTGGTGTGGCATCGACGGGAAAGGTAGCCCTGGTCCACCTGCTTTTTTTATCTTCAGGGTAAAGAGACCTTCTTGATCCCAGACAAGAATCAGTTAAGGAGGTTTGTGTATATTGTGCCATGATTACAAGGTTTTGGGACTAAGACATAGACTGTGTGACACGTTCGGGGGTGTTGGAGGGGCATGGATACCCTGGCAGATTCAAGGGGGGAGCTTTTTATAGGGTCCTCAAGATCTACCTTAGGGGGCTCCCTGCCTGGAAAAACCAGCCAAATCTCCTCTCCGCCTTCACTCAGCTCTAGAATTTCTAGCCACGCCCTTGTACATGCCATTTTAACATCAAGCTAATATGATTATGTTTGTTAAATGCAGGGGTGTCAAACTCCAGTCCTGGGGGGCCGGAGCCCTGTGTAGCTTAGTTCTTTCCCCCTTCCCCCACAAATGATTCAGCTCAAGAGCTGTGTGGTAATTAGCACAAGGAGTTGAATCAGGTGTGTTAAATGAGGGTGAACCAAAAACTGTGCAGGGCTCTGGCCCCCCAGGACTGGAATTTGACACCCCTGGTTCAATGCATTGTGGCCATTATGCTGAATTATTGAATCTCAGGGAAACTGAGAAAAAAAAGTGATTCGGACAAGGTAACAGAAGATTTGATTCCTCTGTTCAAGTAAATTATGTAATTGTAGCTCTGGGGGTCAAAAGTGAAGTTGAATAGTTAAAACTGAAAAACACCACAGATGTGGAACAAATGTATCATCAGAAGGGGAAGGGGTCTGATTGTGTCAGAATATTCCAGAAAGGCATCCGAACATTCATCAAAGGAGATTCCATCTGCGTATTCTGGTCAAGGTCAACGGGGGAGCTCATGAATGTATAATCCGTTCAGTAGCAGTGTTGGTGTCGAGCGAGCCAGTGGGGGAGTTATCACCAGTCCATGTCGTGTCTTATGGAAAAGTAGACTTTCATGCCTCTCCCAGGTGGTCTACTTCACGGCCAGTTTCCCCTACCTGGTGCTTTTCATCTACTTGATCCGAGGGGTCACCCTGCATGGAGCCGTTAATGGTCTGAAGTACATGTTCACGCCCAAGGTAATACGCACAGTGGGGTTATAACACAGGCAGAAAACTGTGAACTGAAATGGGGTTTAGCGACGCTAACGATCTAATGTGTCTCCTTATGGAGCTGGAGCAGTTAGCAAACCCTACGACGTGGATCAACGCCGCCACGCAGATCTTCTTCTCCCTGGGCCTTGGCTTCGGTTCCCTCATCGCCTTCGCCAGCTACAATAACCACAACAACAACTTCGAGCGCCAGGCCATTGCTGTGTCCCTCATCAACAGTTGCACCTCCATCTTTGCCAGTGTGGTCACTTTCTCCATCTATGGCTTCAAGGCCACCTTCAACTACGAAGCCTGCTTGGGGAGGTAAGCCTTTGCGTTGGATCACATGGCTTTTAGACACAGCTCCATCATCCTAGATTGTAAATCAACACTAATTTCTCCTATGTGTGAAATGTTCATTTGATTAATGATTACACATAAGTTTTGTGATAACGTTTGAATTACCTGGCATTTATTGGACCATAAAGACAACAACTTAATGATAAAAGTAAGGTCAGAAGCAAATATTTTAACAGTTTACTAACTTTTGTCCTCTGCAGACTGCGATTGCTGCTGTTAAACACGTTTGACTTGGCAGAAGATGCCATCAGTGTGGACAATGTGACCTTTTGGGTCACAGAGCTAAACCAAACATATCCAGACCGGTTTGCTACGTTGTCCAACAAGCTGGAAATCTGCAGCCTGGAGACTGAACTGGACACAGTAATGAAGCACATTTTATAGTGGGGTGTCAGTCCTACAGACTTACTGCCCTGGTGGTGTAATGAGTGAAATGTCAGTTTCATTAGGACCATCCATGGAATCATGAAAAACTCTGTAAATGTTGTAGTCCTAATGCACTCTAGGGTTTATGAAGCTGTGCATCGTATGAGCTGAAATTCACAGATCAAAGTTGTTGGTTCCAGTCTTAACTGGCCCCACTGCTTATGGCGAGATGTGATGTGCACCCCCTCCAGGCTGTGGAAGGAACTGGCTTGGCCTTCATTGTATACAGCGAGGCCATCAAGAACATGCCGGTGCCTCAGCTGTGGTCTGTGCTCTACTTCTCCATGCTCCTCATGCTCGGCCTGGGAAGTATGCTGGGAAACGTGACGGCCATCACCACTCCGCTGTGTGACATCCGCTTCCTGTCCCGTCACCTCAGCAATGAGACCCTAAACGGTGCGTGTGTCCAGGCTGAGGGCTGACAGCTTTTGCTCGAAACATTATTGCTGCTGGTTCTGTTGGGTAAATTTGTTGTGGAAATAAATTGATTCAATAATGAATTTATTTCATAATATACAAACACATAATTTTTTATTATTGAAATTTATATAAAAACTTTACAACACGGAAATGGCCAAAAAATGTTAATTATAGTACAACAAAGTGAGGAATCCATCCACCCGTCCTTTTTATATACCCGTTTCTCCAATTCAGGGTTGATAAAGCTAAAGTAAGGGATTTCAATTATTTATTATGCACTGATATACTAATTAACGACTCTTTTTTCTTTGCATAGCAAGGGACAAATAAACAAGGAGATTATCATGATATGCATATAAGTAGGAGTGTAACGGTACACGTATTCATACCGAAAATTTTCGGTACAGGACTTTCGGTTCGGTACTCGTATGTACCGACCGAATGCAGTAAATGCAGAACCTTTGTGTGTTTGCGTGTTTCCCCCATACAACATTTGGAAACAGAAAGTGGTGCATGGAGCCGCACCACTACGCATCCGTGCATACGCCCTAATATAAAGCTGGAAGTTGCAAATGTGAATGCAAGTACAGCGCAGGTATTTAAGTGCTGCACTATAATGGATATTTATTTTATGCTTTGCATTTTTTGAGACAATATTTGTGTTGCACAGTTCTAATATGAAGCTGAAAGCTGCAAATATGAATGAAGTACAGATCAGGTACAGTTAATTTTCTAAATGTGCACCTTAATGGATATTTATTTTTATTTATTTGTGAGAATATTTATTTTGATTTCATTTTAAGTAAATTTTAGCTTTTTATTATTAGGTTGCAGCAGTATTGACAGAGACTTTTTGTTAACGACGGTCATACTTTGTTCAGTGAACCACTGTTTAATTAAGAAAAAAAGAAGCAATTTATGTTTTGTTTCTTTTATCCCTGTTGTACCAAAAACGTACTGAACTATGTCTTCAAAACTGAGGCACGT
This sequence comes from Cyphomyrus plagiostoma, assembly GCA_019775915.2. Classification (NCBI taxonomy): domain Eukaryota; kingdom Metazoa; phylum Chordata; class Actinopteri; order Osteoglossiformes; family Mormyridae; genus Cyphomyrus; species Cyphomyrus plagiostoma. Next base: position 24,586,530 of record JABFEA020000138.1, on the reverse strand, counting down.
ACCGAACTGTGACCTCAAAACTGAGGCACATACCGAACTGTGACCTCAAAACTGAGGCACGTACCGAACTGTGACCTCAAAACTGAGGCACGTACCGAACTGTGACCTCAAAACTGAGGCACGTATCGAACTGTGACCTCAAAACTGAGGCACATACCGAACTGTGACCTCAAAACTGAGGCACATACCGAACTGTGACCTCAAAACTGAAGCATGTACCAAACTGTATATTTTCTGTGTACCGTTACACCCCCAAAGTTAACAGCGCTAAACACAACACCTTCATCTCATCATATCCTAAGCCAGTATTTCTCAACCTGACCCTTGGAGACTCCCACACCAGGAGGTGGGAGGCCAAAAAAATGGACCGGCTACGGATCCCTGAGGACCGGGCTGGGAAATACTGTCCTAAGCTGTCGGCTTCCCATCCTCTCCCTCAGGGTCTGCTAGTATTTATTTATTTCCTTTAAGATTATTTTCATCTAATAAATAGGTCTATGAAAGCTGTTCACGGTATGTAATCTGTGTGCTATTAAGAGTGTTCTGTGTAAAATATTGTGCTGGATAAGCCAGGAATAATAATAATCAATCCTTTATTGTCCTCATGGGAAAATTCTTTTTACACCTCCCTCAATTTGCTCTTTGTAGAGCAAGCTGTCCACAGAGGGCAGCCACCTGTTGGTGCACACAGGGAGCTGGGGCCTTGCTGAAGAACCCACAGACATGCTGAGGCTGGGTTCAAACCGGCAACTTTGAAATTAGAGGCACACAGGCTTAGGCACACTGAGCCACACGCTGCCCACAGTACCGTCTGCCTTAGTCTCGTAACTATCCCCCAGTCTACAGGATGATGGGTGCAGGATTAACCCACCCGCATCCCTGCCTGGGCATGGTGGTGTCATAAATCAGAAAGGTTTTACCCTTAGGAGGGGTGACCTGTCAGAGGAGATGTTGGAACAGAAAGTATTTTGCAAATGTTGAGACAGAGCTGAATGTTTTTTTTCCTTGGTGCTGAATTTAAGAAGTTTAGTAATACCAAAGGTATCTGATATCTGCCAGAAGCTTATCAAAGAGTTACTCACATAGATATCCCCTACGGCCATTATCCCTATTACCACTCAATATATGAATACTATATAATTCACAGCATCAAGGGCAATATGGTTATCTTGAAATGGGTCAATAAGCTTTAATAAAATGTGTTAAGAATCAGGGGGGTTTAGATTAATTTGAGCCCATAAAAGGAATGACCTGCAAGGGAATCTGATTTATTGTGTTCTTCTCCGCTGAAACTCATCAGAGATTGATATCTTTGGTAAGCACCCAGATCTAATTAGGTTGGAACTGAGACTAATTAATAGCCCTGAAAATTAGGTAGCCAAAGTTCACCTATAGTATTTTACAAAGCTAGATCCTAGGACAACTTTACGTAATTTAAAGTACATGAAGGAATGTTACATTTATATAGCATTTTTCAAGACACCCAAAGCGCTTCCGAGATCCAATGTGGAGTCACGTCAACCACCACCACTGTGTAGCCTCCACCTGGATGATGTGATGGCAGTCATTCTGCACCAGTACGCTCACCACACAGCAACTAAACTGGTAAAGGGGCAGGAGAGAATTCACCAATTAGATATAGGGGATGATTAAGAGGCAAGATCTGATAGGGCAACAGTGGCCAATTTAGTTAACTTTGGGGTACCACCCCTATTATATCTTAGTTATTTTTAAGGACAGATATTGAAATAGTATGATTAGTATGATCTTTGTCTTTTAACAAAACCTGTTTCACCCACTTACATGAATTTTGGGATTTTCAAGCAAATGTTTCAGTTCAATTGAGACTGCAGAGACTGAGAGGCCTGTATCATGTTCAGCTTCTCCAGAAGCCTTTAGTGCAAATCCCTCGTCCCATCCATGGTGGACGTTCATTGCTGCCTCTTTCCTCACAGGCTTCGTCTGCCTCTTCTGCCTCCTTCTTGGCCTTGGCTTCACCACCCGCTCAGGGAATTACTGGCTCACCATGTTCAATGACTACGGCGCCACCTTGTCGCTGCTCTTCATCGTGCTCATTGAGATCATCAGTGTTTGCTACGTCTATGGACTCAGAAGGTGGGCGCTCCAGGCCAGGATATTCCAGGCTTTTCCAGCCACCTTTGGCATATGTGCCAAAAAGCTTCATAAATACACACAAATTGATTCACAAAAAAATTACAAGTGTCAGTTGCATTTAGATGTGACTTATCTAGATCAACAATAACATTATGAGAAGCAACTGCACTGTAACATGGATTTTAATATTGATAACTGATGATTATAGAGGGGTGGCATGGTGGTGCAGGGGTTAGCAGGGTATGGGTCTCTGTCATGGCTCCATGTTTGTGGAGTTTGCATGTTCTCCCTGTGTCGTCATGGTGTTTCCTCCAGGTCCTCTGGTTTTCCCCACAGTCCAAAAAAAAAACCTGCCGAGGTGAATTGGAGTTGCCAAATTGCCCATAGGTGAGCATGGTTGGTAAGTATTCCCTGCGATGGGATGGCAGCCCATCCTGGGTTATTCTCTTCCTCGCGTCCATAGTTTCTGGGATAGGCTTCAGACAAAATTCCCCCCCACCTCCTGACTCTGAATAGGACAAGCAGGTACAGAAAATGGATTGCAGTGATCATTTTGGGGCTTAATTACCTCAATTTCAAAAGCCTGGAGTTATTTTACATTTTTATTTATTTAGCAGAGGTTTTATCCAAAGTGACATATAATTGAGAGAGCAGAGTCAGCCATTTCCCGGAGCAACGGGGGGGTCAAGGGCTTTGTTCAGGGGCCAAACGGTCGAATCACTCTGTCAGTCACGGTATTGGAACAAGTAGCTTTCTGATCACAGGCACAGCATCTTAACCTGAGCCAGTCTATGTAATATTATGTCAAATCGTAGACCTACCGCACTCAGGCAGGGATTAACACATCAAGATAGGTTTGTGTGATTTTTTTTTCCCAGGATTTAACAATGGTCTTCAAACTGCTGCACAAAATTCTTGACACAGGAGCTTCCTGAAGGAAGTTTGCTGTATACTATAATTAGGTTGCCTGTGAAGGAGTGTGTTATAGTAAATTATTGGCCTGATACATCTTGACAGGTTTGAAAATGACATTGAAGACATGATTGGCCATCGACCCAACTGGTACTGGAAGATTGTGTGGGCAGGCGTGGGTCCCATCCTTATCATTGGCTTGTTCATCTTCTACATTGTCATTTACATCATGGGGGGAACGCCCACCTACCAGGCCTGGGATAAAGATCTGGTAACTGTTGATTCCTCTCCACAAGTCTTCTTGTCACATTTGTTGATGCATCAACAAAAAGCTGTTATTTGCAACTTTTGATTGCTCTCCGCTACTTTTGCCATCCCTAAGGTCTTTATTGCAATATATAGCCTTGAAGGGGTGTACCAGTGTTAATATGGCTTCTGTTATGAAGGTGTACCTCTGCCTCTAGGGGCGTGCGGTGACCACGAAGTACCCGGCATTTGCCCAGGTCTTCATCGGCCTGCTTCTGGCGTCGTCCCTCAGCTGCATCCCGCTTGGCGCGCTCTACACCTTCTGCGTGAGGCGCCGGCAGCGTCGGAATGTACCGAGTCAAGGCATCATCAGGACCATGAGTAGCTAAGGAGACGCCCCCCCTCCCCTCCCCCACACTGGATGAGGCCAATGTCACCAGACTGTCTCTCTGTTCCCTTACATCCCCTAACAGACATGCCCAGCTACCTGGAGTCACCGAGTCACTACAGGCTCTTGTGATTATCTGATATGTTTAAAATTGCAGATTTTGAGAAATTTCATAGAATGTTACCCTTTTTATATTGGGAAGATATTATATCTATATATATATTATATGCATTATAAATTTGCCGTGTAAAGGTTAAAATACATGATAATTTCTTGTTGAAGCAGCAGAAATACAAATAAAATTAGTACACATTTGTGCTGTTACAACATATGCACACTTTATATGGCAAATGCATATCTGCATACCAGTTATATCAATCTCTGATTATATGGTATATGTTACTATACCTTTGAAATAGATTCCACATGTATAGCATCAATGATGTAACTAATGTAAACCAGAGGTATTCAAACTGTGGGGTGTGAATGAATTGCAGGGTAGGTGGCACTGGTCTGGGGAAAATTTAAACAGAACTGAGCGGAGGGGTGTTGATCGGGGCGGGGGTTGATCTATTTTGAGATTGAAATTGCAACCGTCATGAACACATCGTATGCCTATACACATTATATGATGCTAATAAAGTAATTAAAATGCATGACACAGACAGATACCACGTATTGATTACATTGAACTGTTATGACTAGAAATGTAACATGTGTACACATGTTACATTGGGAAACTTGTTCAATTAATGCTGACATGTTAATGCCAGGAATTTCTAGCTGCTAGTCATGTTAAAATGTGATGGCAAAGCAGTGAAGTAGAAACAGAAGACAGGCCAACACATATGTGGAATACCGTTCTGTGTGTCTGGGGGGTAGGGGGGGATCAGGACAAATATATCAATCCTAGGGGGGCCCTGTCAAAAAAAAAATTGAAAAGGGGGCAGAGTGTATGAATCTGCAGTGGATGAGTATGAGTGGATAAAGGGTGTACCCCCCAGTTTTTATTTTGGATTAAATTACCCTCCCCCCCCCCCCCACCCAGTAAACAGCATTTTTAATTATATAACTTATTATATTGTATCGAACTCTCTCCAACATTTTAATTATATACTTCACAGAAAACAGCCTTTCTGTGTGTAACAATCTGGAGAAGGTTACAGCTTACTTGACAAGATGCAAGCAGAGGGAATTTAGTAAGTAAGTAAGTAAAATTTATTTATATAGCACATTTAAACACAGCTATTGCTGACCAAAGTGCTGTACATCA
>JABFEA020000138.1:24567575-24581496 GCA_019775915.2 Cyphomyrus plagiostoma | reverse complement strand
AAAGTCGTAGCCCTTGATTTGAGGCAGGTCCTCAGGGAGGGGGGAGCTCTCCTTCAGCACTGCCTCGCGGGCCACAGCACGGGCCAGTTCAGACATAGCTTCTCTCACACTAGAAAGGATGTTCATCTTAGACATTCAGCTATTCTATATTAAACAATGCATCTGTGTAACGCCTTAAGGGACACACTAATTTCTGGAAATTCTTTTTGTATTGAAAGTTTGTTTATTTTAACAGTATAGGCTTATACTATGACAGAACAGATAAACGAACAGAAAAGAAAAAACAGACAAGTACAGAGATGCAAAATGAGAAACATTTACACAAATCATAAGATAGATAGATAGATAAAATATGATGAATAAACACATCAGAACAGTCCTCACCTACCCTAATACCCCACATTTAATGCCACATTAGTGTTCTTTGTTGCAGAGGCAACATATCTTTTTAATAGTTATTATTCACTATGATAAGGAATTTTGTACGAAAATGGAGGTCCATAATAGGCCTATGCATGGACTTTAAAATCTCTTTATTATTTAGGTTATATATTTTAGTATATGTTAATATGTTATAAATATTGTAAGTTAAATATTGTTTTAGCAGCAAATATTGTTATAACAGTTACGAAAAAATGTTACATTTGGATAAAGCGGCCATAAAATCAATTCAGCTGTACTGGAGTAAGTACTCAAAGTGAAACGTCATTAAATTGTATTATAAACACAAAGTCTTGGCCAAGGTAACAATTAAACTGTGGTTAAGGTAGCCTCAAAAATAATCTGAAAGTCCAGGGGGTGTGCATTGTTCCCTAGAGTCCACTGATCCAAGCACACTTCATTAGATTTATTTAGTTTTAGATCTATATTAACCATATTAACTATTCATGTATCGTTTCATTGGACACTATACGGATACATGCGGACATTGAGAAAATTAAATTCGCCAGTAAAGCAATCTGGAAAACCAAGGGGTGTGCAACAGTTGCCATGAAGCCAAAATGTTAAACTAATACCTCATTACAGCGGAAACAACATATTTTCTTAGGTAGTAACGAGATTTTGCACAAATTATATGAAATGGCTCGAACAGCAAAAACAATCGGTGTACATCGTTGTCGGTGTACAGGACATCACAGTTCTGCCATTAAAAACATCCTACCTGACTTCAGTTAAAAGTTATTGACACCGGAAAACTGAATATCGAATAAGAGGCTAACAACCGCGGTAGTAAAGAAGCACCCTACAGCAAATCCCAAACAAGAATTGAAACAATATTAACCTCATAATGCTTACCTAAATAAAAAAAGCAGACTATCAGCAAAAAAGGACTTCGCCTAGTTTTGTTGCAATAATAATAATAACGTTTTTTTAAAAAAAAAAAAAAAAAACTGACTGTCACACAATAGCTGACAAGTTAAGCTTGCACCCAGAAGCGATAGTGGCACCATATCAGGAGATACGCTCCAATTAAATTGCCCGCGTGTGGGAGTGGATAAACGGTCCGCAGACAAATGCAATGCCGACTGACCGGTCTTTCAATTCCATAAATCAGGGCATGCAGCTATTGTTCCCAAATCCTCATTCTTTCGCATGCCCGTGCATACTCAGTGCAGCGGTGCTTTAATCCTATTTAAATCAAAAGAATATTTAAAACGGACGGTTCAAACCAAAGGTTTCCAAAGGCAATTACCTAAGTACAACGCAAATTAGTGCATTTAAAGTTAAAGCACAGCCTAGAATTTAACTATGCCATCACCGCACAACCAGTTAATAGGATGTCAGACATGCACTGTTACTAGTGCTGTAGTTCTCGAGACCACTCTCAAGACCAGTTTTTTGTGGTCTTGGTCTTGTCTTGGTCTCGACTCTATTTAGTCTCGGTCTTGTCTTGGTCTCGGACATAGCGGTCCCAATGGGATGGGGAAGAAAAGAGAAAACGGCACATCCTCACAGAACAGTATAATTATTTATTACATACCTCAGTTCAAATGCAAGCAGTCAGATGCATCTATTTTAAAAACGTAACATTGTATACTGTACATTTTCTTAATGGACACTGGCAGTGCTTCACAGTCCATACACATCATACACATCACATCATAGCGAATTCGGCAAAGAAATGTCCGAAAATGTCCGCGAAGTCTATAGCATAGTTATAATTCGAATAAATTAGGTATTTTACATTCATTAGAAAGCACGGTCTTGGAGGTGCAAGTCAATCTGGAGGCTCATTCTCTTCGATTCAAAGCAAAGGGTCATTACATAGCCGTATTCATAGCTTACCCGAGGCCTCTGTCCCTGGTATAAGACACTTAATATGAACACCTTTCTGGTACATCCCATCTCTTTCCCTTGACAAGGTCTGATAAAACGGTTATAGAAGAGGATTGCTGAGAATGTTATTTTCCATCAAGCTTCATAACTATGACAACTCTGAGAGATTTTAAATGAGAGACATATGGACAATATGATGGAAAAGATAACATGAATTTGATTTAATGACGAATGACACTTCACAGCAATGCCTTTTTTCTCTACAGTTGATCTGAGTAATGTGATGTCAATTCTATCCCTAGTCTGTTTTCGGTCTTGGTTTTGGTCTCGCCTTAGTGTGTCTTGGCCTTGGTCTTGGTACCCTCAAGTCTCGACAGTATCTTGGTCTTAATACCCTCCGGTCTTAGCAATGTCTCGGTCTCGGTTTAGGCGGTCTTAACTACAACACTAACTGTTACATACCCTTTCCATGTTATAAAGGAAACTTGCATTATTTGACTTATATTTTCATTTATAGGTGTTCATTCAACTTTCCCATGCTTAACAAGAATGAAACATCTGAAATTTCTGAAGTAAATGGAAAAGTGGTAAAAAGCTGTTGTGTGTAAAATCTTTTGACTGTGTATGTATATTCATATATACAAAAAACAAACACTTAGATAAAACTGACTAATGGTACCACCATGGGCATTATTCACAGCCAACCTGAACACAGATAAATATGTTTTACAAGCAAATTAAACTACCATTTAACACATCTACCTACCAGCTCCGTAAAACCCACCTTGTTGCAATGATACACTTGTATATTCTAGGGTATGAACAATACATACTGTATGGAGTTAACATCAGAATACGATATGCATTGCCAACCCCCCCCCCCCCTTCCTCCCTTACTAACATGCACTACCTCCAGCACCAGCATTGCCCCATGTCACATATCATCAGGGCCAGAGCCATGATTTGACCATGGTCAAAGAGTTTAGCCCATTTGACCGAGGTTAGCCCATCCTAGTAAGTAAGTAAGTAAAATTTATTTATATAGCACATTTAAACACAGCTATTGCTGGCCAAAGTGCTGTACATCAATAAATAATAAAATAATAATGAAAATTACCAAAAAAATGCATAAAAAAAATAAATAACAAATAATTGCATGTTAAGACAAGCAGTACAGATCCAACAACAATAGACACACTAGGACACCAGAAATAAGAGAATTAGGGCTATAGGAAAGCCTGTGAGTAGAGGTGAGATTTTAATCTAGATTTAAAGACGGAAAAAGAGGGGGCACATCTAATATCTGTGGGTAGCTGGTTCCAAAGGCGAGGAGCAGCCACAGCAAAGGCCCTATCACCTTTGTGTTTTAGACGTGAACGTGGCACATATAAAAGTCCTGTGTTAGAAGACCTGAGAGACTGAGGGGTTGAATAAGGCTGGAGAAGGTCAGTAATGTAAGCAGGGCCCTGCCCATTTAAAGCTTTAAAAACAATGAGTAAAACTTTAAATTGAATTCTTAAATGAATGGGGAGCCAATGCAGGGAGGCCAAAATAGGGGTGATATGTTCCCGCTTCCTTGTTCTAGTCAACAGCCTCGCTGCTGCATTTTGAACCAACTGCAGACGCGTTAATGAAGACAAGGGGAGGCCAAGGTAGAGGGAGTTACAGTAGTCTAGCCGAGATGTAATGAAGGCATGGATGACTTTTTCCAGATCATTATAAGATAGGAATGATTTGATGTGGTTGATGATTCTTAACTAATAAAAACTATTTTTGACAGTAGAGCTTATCTGTCTGTCGAGACAGAGCACTGAGTCAAGAATGACCCCTAAGTTTCTGGCATGGGATTTAACAAAAGTGGTAAGGTGACTGTAACAAGGCAGCCCTTAGCGGCTGGATTTACAGTGAGAAAGTCCAAAACAAATGCAGTGGAACAACCAGTATTTATTTTCCATGCAGCTCTTCTTCAAACAATTCCCATGTCAAACTTCATCACAGCACAAAAAAAAACATAACCTTGTCTAATGACAACTGGCGGCCTTAAATACTTTCAGCTGTCACAGGCTAAACCATTATTCCACTCACAGGTAATTTCTTAAATTCCAACCTTCCACCATAGTACACAACACATCCACCTGGATAAATAAATATACAAATACATTTCACCTTTTCATATTAATAAATACTTTACATTTTAATCTTACACCCAACTCCCATATTATAAAACCCAAAAACCCCAAGCACCAAAAGATTCCCCACATTCCATTAACCCCTGGTCTCTCCCAGAATCTTTAAATGGTGTCTCGAGAGCCAGGGAAACCTTTGCCCAACCCTTGGAGAGGAGAGAACACAGGAAAGAAAGGTGAGTAATCACATCTTACAATCACTTTTGTTTTGCACCCCCTTTACTTCTGGATTTTCACACCCACATCTGCATTAGTTCTCCTTACTGGTAAACCTTACTCTCCCAATCACCGTTCCTTTTCCTTTTCACAGACACCACCACCTTCCTTGATGAGGAGCAGCAGTGCAGGACCTGAAACAAGGCTACCAACTGATTTTAAAATTCCTGATATATATTCAATAAATAATTAAACTTCTTGTTTATAAATGTTCTTCTGTGCAAATCCATGGTTAAAGTGCAATGCTGGATAAAGTGTTTTTAATAAAGTAAAAGGTACTACTAACATGCTGTACAGATTACAATATAATAGTAAGGGAGTCCTCTTCTTTACAGTGACCTAATTTGTTGGCAATAGAGTTAAGGGATTTAGTAGAACCAAAGATAACTTCAGTTTTATCACTGTTTAACTGGAGATAATTGTTTGACATCCAAACTTTAATGTCTTCAATACAGTCCAGTAGAGGTTGTACAGAGTCAGTGGAGTTTAGTGGAAGGTACAATTGAGAGTCATCTGCATAAAAATGAAGAGATATTATACTTTCGAATGATGTCACCAAGGGGGAGCATGTATAGACAGAAAAGCACTGGGCCCAAAATGGACCCTTGGGGGATGCCGTAGGAGACAGGAGCCGTGGATGAGGAGAACTGATCAATGGACACAGAAAAAGTCCTCTGTTTAAGAAAAGAACTAAACCAGTGAAGTGCTGTCCCCTTGATGCCTACCCACTGTTCTAGGCGAGCGAGAAGAATATTGTGATTCAGTGTCAAAGGTAGCAGTAAGGTCTAATATAATCAGGACTGCATTATCACCTGAATCTAAAGTGAGCAGCAGATCATTGGTCACTTTGAGTAAGGCTGTTTCTGTACTGTGATTGGCTCTAAAACCAGATGAAAAAGGTTCCAGAATGTTATGCATGTTTAAAAATGGGAGCAACTGAGAGAGAACAGCTTTTTCAAGCACCTTAGAAAGAAAGGGAAGCTTGGAGATGGGGCGGTAATTTTTTAGGCAATTAACATCAAGATTGTGTTTTTTAAGCAGGGGTTGGACGACCGCATGCTTAAAAAGTTTCAGGATGGTGCCAGATGCAAGGCATGCATTGATAATCACTTGATTGTTGGGGCCAATAGTATCAAATGCCTCCTTGATAATATTGGAAGGGACAGCATCATGGGGGGAAGAAGTAGGTTTCATGTGTTTAACTAAATTGCTAAGCTCAACAAGGGACAAAGGTTGAAATTGGTGGAGTGAGGCAGTTACACCAAAGCCACCTTGTAGCTTAGCTGAGGGAGGGAGAGGGAACTGTAATCTGATGTTGTCAATTTTGCTAATGAAAAACCTCAAGAATTTCTCACAAACATCAGTGGAGGCTTCAATATCTGGGGAAACTGGGGGCTTGACAACTGAATTTATTGTACTAAACAAAACCTTAGGCCTGTCGGAATGTTTACTAATTAAGTCAGAGAGGTGTTTAGCTCTGGCTTTTTTTACTGCAATTTGGAAGGTTGCCAATGACAATTTAAAAATTTCAAGTGAGACAGTGAGATGGTCTTTTTTCCATCTCCGTTCGGCTTTCCTGCAAGCCTGTCTCAAGGTGCCTGTTTCGTCATCCAACCAGTACCAAGATTTAAGTTTGTGGCGACTGTATGTAAAAGGGGCCACAGTGTCAAGTATAGATGTGCAGCAGGAGTGAAAGAAAGCAAGTAATTCATCTGGGCTGGAAATCGGGGATGCAGCTGAAATAGTGGCAGCAGCAGCCTTACTGTGAAACTGCAGAACACTTTTCTAACAGTTAAGTGAATTTATGTGACAGGAGTAGCGGCCTGGGGCTCTGGCCGATCCCAAGGAAGCACAGAGTGTGAGATCAAATACAATAGGTTTATGATCAGAGAAGGTAGCATTCTCAATCCATATGCTGTCAACAGAGAATCCATAAGATAAAATAAGGTCAAGAGTATGACCCTGTATGTGTGTGGCCTTGTTTATGTGTTGAGTCAAACCAAAGGCAGCAAGTACACGGCAAAACTCACTAACCAAGGGTTTGGCCGGACAACAAACATAAATATTAAAATCACCCAAGAGCAACAGGCGGTCATGTACTGTAACAAGATTTGAGAGAAGTTCTGAAAATTCAGTTATAAAGTCCTTGTCTGGCTTGGGGGGCTATAAATCAGTGTACAGACCAGTGGAGTCATAGCAGATTCCACTTTTACGCATTGCAGCTCAAAGGAGGGATAATTCGCAACAGGCAGTTTTTGTATTTTAAAATGATTCCGAAAAACAAGAGCCACTCCGCCACCTTTTCCAAGGCGTCTCAGGGTGCTAATGAATGAACAGCCATTTGGACAGAGTTCGCCAAAGACGGATGACTCATCAACTCCAGTGCCAATCCATGTCTCAGTTAGAAACAGTAAATCCAGATCGCGACGGGAGAAAAAGTCGTTTAAGATGAAAGTCTTGTTTGACACGGACCTGCCGTTTACCAAGGCCACCTTTGCTGTGGAGTGAGCCGCAACCTGGCAGCCTCGCGAGAATTTCAGTGGGCGGATGTTCAGGTGATTCACCCCGCCGCTTCGGACGCGCAGCCTCGGCGCGGCGGGGCAGTCGAGCAGCGAGGTCCTCTGCAGAGCCGCGGAAATGTTTATGTGACAGGAGTATCTGAGGTCCCAAGAGCGCCGCGCCACGTGGAGATCTCTTTGGCTTGGACAGACCACAGCCAGCTACCATGACCATGGCTGCGCAGGAAAAAGACTTTTCCTGATCTTTACTCAGAGACCTCTGCGTTTACCGATTACCCCTCCATCTACGCCGTTTCTTGCGGTAAAAGGTACAGCAAGGTAGCCGACGAATACACTCGGCAGAGATGTGAATGAACGAGGGATGGCATCTGCTGTGTGGGACAGGATACCCGCTAGAGGCCACCAAGGAATAGTTGAGATCCAGTAAAAACTGCCGATCATAAATCCATGTTGAAGCATCAGAACAGTGCCAGATCAGTGCAAACAGAAGCACGAGGAGCCAGAACACAGATCGGACAGGTAAGAGCTCACGGGGCTGACAAACACACTGGTGCCATCTTGCCCATTGATTGCCCCCAATGAGCTTGAGGTTGCCCAATGAGATTGCCCCCAATGGGTGCAATTTCCTTTTCTCACTCCTGATCCAGATCCCCTGTTGCTTTGGTATGTTGATGACCCAACAATTCTCAGCCTCCTTGGCAAATACTGAATGGTCCAAATGATCATCGCTACCCGGAACCATGAACAAGCAGCTGATCACTGCACACATCCTTCTGTTTAATCAAGCTGTGTGTTTTATCCTAATTGTATTCTTTCTTGAGTTTAAGAGGTATCCCAGGAACACCTATAAATGTCTGAGTCTGATACCTTAACAGAACAGAGTTCCTGCTACTGTACGAGTAACTCTCTGATTTAAGAAATGAGTTATGGAGGGAAAAGCATGAGCAGAAGAGGTTCCTCAACAGTGTTTCACTGGCATTTCTGATGATGGTTTATGCAGATAAAACCAGCAGCAGGCTGTTCAGCATCAGGCACAGTTTGGACCCCAATCCCAGTCAGAAGGTTGAGCATCAATTGCCTTTAAGTCCATTTCTACTTATTCATTTATATTCAATTAGCAGGCATTTTTATCCAAAGCAAATGTATATTTTTTGTGAAAGCAGGGTCAGACAGTCCCCAAAACTGGGGGTTGACATCACTCTGCTGGCCCTGGAATTTGAACAAGCGACCCTCTGATTACAGGCACAGCTTAATACCCAGATGCAACACTTACCGCCCCTCATTCAACTATAAAGGGTTTAAATACAGCACCCAGCCCTCCATACAGAGCAGCAAACCCAAGCAGAGTGTTGGACATAAGAGCAGGTCCTGCAATGTCCACCGCAAAAACATTGAATGATCCATAATGTATTAATCACGTTTTTTCAAGATGCTGATTAACTGAGCAATTTGAAGCCACAAACAAGGACCATTCACCTTGACTACATCTGAGCACTCTAAAGATCTAAGGGAACATGGTCACATTCAGTGTCATCACATTGCGTAATGCCGCCGGGTGCCCCATGAAACTACCCACAGCTGATCAGTACCAGGAAACATGCAAGATGAACACAAAACTAACCAGGCCAAAAGTTTATTATAAGTAAACAAAAATTTCATGGACAAAACAATCATGGACAAGAAACATGCTGACACCCAAATGTACAAAATGTGGTGACTCAAGCAGAGGTGACAGGAGTTTAACGCCGGGGTCCTCCTCTACCACGCCCTCTTCCACGCCCCCTGCCACGACCTCGTCCGCGGCCACGGCCCGCCACTGCAAGACAAACGGCAAACCATGTTAACTTGCATAGATGCAATCAAGGAACACAAACTGAAGCAAGAACTGTCCATTTTTGAGAAGACATCACAATTTCCCCGTGGGGAATGTTTGACGGCACCACAGCGGTTTCTCAGAGAAAGGTTTGCACGATACCTCACTAAAAGTAAAGAAAAACGATTACTGCTTCCATAGAGACTTGAACAAACTCGCTCCATCTTCACGCCAGCAAACCAGAAGCTTTACACAGCCACTCTTCAGTCCGACCAAGCATACGGGACACAAATCCCTAACAAGCTTTATTGCAATATCTCATCCAGTGGTGAGGGGGAAAGTTTGTTACAAATCGCAATTCAAGGTGGCAATTTTAATATCACCATAAGAGTTAAAAATCGATTTCGAAACATCAATTTAGACATGTATTTCTAAAATTATGTTGCTCACATTTGCTACTGCTATTTGTCCGGTTGCACACAGCCCGATTTTGTTAAGGCACTGACATGCAAGTATTTGGCAGGTGTCATCATGAATGAGGGTGTGTACATACTTTTCCAGCACCATCTCAATCTCAAGATACAAATTACAACAAGTGCATGAAGTTTAAACTTCTATTGAATCTTCTTCCCTGAACACCAAGTAGTTTCTACACAAACAAATTTTGTACACCCTTTTAAGCTATTCCCTCTTACTCGACCCTGCGTGTTGCGCTCTCATTGGCTGTAGCTCATTGCTGCACTCACTGCCAGTCACAACACTTCTCACGCTACAGGATATGGAGTCGCTGATCAGTCCATACATTCAGCCAGCCAGATATCGGACAGGCACCTGCGCTGTATTGGCGAATGTCGGGTCGTGTCTCTGAACAAATAGCTATTGAGCACCAGTTTGCCAGGGCCAAGTGAAGACCAATTTGTCTCCGATTTGGGTTTCTCCAAAAACAGGGGCCAAGTGGGACATCAGGGCCAAAAGCATGCAGTGTGGATTCAGCATTAGATTTTTTTTGCTTAGCCTGAATTTCCTGGCAAGAGCACCTAGCTCTGCTCATACAAACTCAGATGTGCGACTGCCTGTTTGGAGGTTTTTCAGCTTCGTCAATAAATGTATTATGTAATGTCTTTGCATGCTGCAAACTGAAAATAAAAATCCAAAGGCACAAGAGTGCAGACCGTTTCAGCCCTTGTCTTCATTTATAAACGTGGACCGTAATGCTTTTCAGCAAAAAATGTTTAAAAATCGTGATGCATATCATATCGGCATCAATATAATAATCGATTTGAGAAGTCTCTCCCAATTCCCACACCTGACATTGTCTGGACTGCACCCAAGAGTGCCACCAGACCCAAGGATCACAAAGTGTGGTGTCTCTCGCACTGCGCTTACCCGCCTCCCTCTTCTTGGACTTGATTTTGGGCTCAATGTCCACCAGAAGAGTATCCAGTGGCAGGCTGTCCGGCAGGATGAAGTAACGGATGTTGTTTCCACGGATGCTCAGCGTCTCCAGCTGCATGGGCTCTCGATTCTTCAGGGTCATCTTCACAGCTTTTAGGTGGGTATTCATGCTGACATCCACTCCTGAAAGGGGGAGCAAGAACATCCCAAGTCACTCGATCCAAAACTCAATCTGATATACGACCAAGAGAAATGTTGCCCAAAACAGAACTTTTCCAGCATCAGCAAATGAAAATATTTTATTCAGCTCTATGGATGACATTCTGGAATGTAGCACAAACCAAAACAACATGCTCTTGCAGAACACAGAAGAAACGTCTGCCAACTTCTGAGGAAGACGACCCACCTGTAATTGTGCCATGGACCTGGGTGCCATTCTTAAGCTCTATGGTAACGGTCTCATGGCTCAGTTTCATCAAGAATCTGCAAGGTGATGAAAGCCGACACAGAAAATTAGCCAGGAATTATTTTACAGACATAAAATTAGCTGCTGCATACCAAAACTCTCAAAAAAAAACTTAACAGAGAGACATTTGCCCATAAGTAATTTAAATACAGTGTTTCAAGAGTACAAAAGGAAATGAAACCTCAGCAGTCACTCGAGGCCTTTTTGTCCATTTTTGTCGTATTCCTTTATTAGTACATCTCAAAACAAGTACATAACAATAATAAAGTGGTCATTGGAAAATATACTGATGAACGCTTACGTTGCTGCGGATTTTACCAAACTGTGTTCTTTGAAAAAAAATGTATAAATATGCATTAATTAAACCTATTCTGACCTGAGACGGCTACTTCATTTTGATAACTAAACAATATTTCAGTCTGTCAAATAAATAATTTACGTAACTCACGGACTATTTCTATTGTCTGTTTGCGCCGATTTCTACAATTACTCGCTGCCCTCCGAAGATTTATAGTTCGTCTTGCTTTAATATCAACAATGTCTTATTCATAGACATACATAAAAGCTCACCGGTTCACTAGACGAGATATAAAATGTGTTGCGTACCGACTCTACCCACTGAGAAGCATGGTTACGGTAAGGGGCAGCGGTTCTGCTAGGTGGCAACCAAGGAGGCATAATGAGGATATTACACAAATCTTAACTAAATGTGTAAACATAAATCGCCGAAATTTTTACAATTAACGACAATCGTGTTCACGCTTCCAAACTTAAAACCTTCATGTGTCCTGCAATTCCGAAAATCCCTCCATTCAGCACGCACGCCTCCATTTTCATTTCAAGCACTGATGATGAAACAGTACAGATATAATAAATACAGGATCTGTATCGTCGTATTCTTACCGTACGAGTTTCATGGTGGCGGCAGATTTCACGAGAAATCCTCCACCGAAGTTAGAAACTAAAAAATTACCGCAAAACCAACTCAAATAGCATGAGCTGCTGCGGCGTTCGATTTCCACTGAACTAGGATGTAAATGCAAGAACCGGAAATTAGGAATATAGAGCGCGCTTTCTTTCTCAAAGCGCCTCTCCGCAGAACAGCGCCCTCTTCCGCTATTACCTGCTTGGAGGAGCTCATTTTCGTTTGATGTAGTAAAAGTATTCAGCCAGAATCACACTTAAGTAAAAGTAAAAAAAGTACTGCATTAAAATTGTACTTGAGTATTTAAAAAGTAAAAGTAAAAGCAAGAATGAAAACTAGAGATTATTGTTTATGTTTTTAATCTCTAAAAACATGAAGTGAATGAACCACATGCAAGGTTTTATCCTGCTTTAGAACTGTTTAGATTTAACCATTTAATTATATGACAAGGCACACCTAATGCAAATATGCAACATGCTACTCAAAGTTGTAAAACCTCTGATTTAACTTAAGCAGAAGCTGATTTTCAAAATTGTGAGAGTCAAGCCTAGCTCTGCATGAATTCAACTACTATGAGAGCGCGGAAGTAATACAGCTATAGGCGTCAATGTTCCTGTGAACTTAATAAAATTACCATAGAAAATAATTTACAGAAAATTAAAAGCATTCCCCTCTCCTAGAGCCGACACCTTATCGTGCTGGAGGGGTTTGTGTGTTCCAATGATCCCAGGAGCTAAGTTGCCCGGGGCTTTATGCCCCTGGTAGGGTCACTCAAGGCAAACAGGTCCTGGGTGAGGAACCAGACAAAGTGCGGCTCATCAGACCCTTATGATGAACACAAACAAAGATTCATGTTTTCCCTTGCCCGGACATGGGTCACCGGGGCTCCCCCCTGGAGCCAGGCCTGGGGATGGGGTTCGATGGCGAGCGCCTGGTGGCCAGGCCTACACCCATGGGGCCTGGTTGCACACAGCCCGAACAAGGCATGTGGGTCCCCCCTCCAATGGGCTCACCACCTGTAGGAGGGGCCATAGGGATCAGATGCAGTGTGAGTTGGGCAGTGGCCGAAGGTGGAGACCTTGGCGATCCGATCCTCGGCTGCAGAAGCTAGCTCTAGGGACATGGAATGTCACGTTTCTAGTGGGGAAGGAGCCTGAGCTGGTGCGCAAGGCTGTGAAGTTCTGACTAGATGTGGTCGGGGTCACCTTGACGCATGACCTGGGTTCTCCTCGAGTCTCCTCGAAAGGGCTTGGACCCTCTTCCACTCTCGAGTTGCTCACGGGGAGAGGCGCCGAGCTGGGGTGGGCACCTGTACATCGGGGTTTACCGTGGTGGACGAGAGGGTAGCCTCCCTTCGCCTTCGGGTGGGGGGATGGGTCCTGATTGTTGTTTGTGCTTATGCGCCAAACAGCAGTTCAGAATACCCACCCTTTTTGGAGCCCCTGGAAGGGGTGTTGGAGAGCGCTTCTCCCGGGGACTCTCTTGTTCTGCTGGGGGACTTCAATGCTCACATGGGCAATGACAGTGAGACCTGAACAGGCATGATTTGGAGGAATGCCCCCCCGATCTGAACTCGAGCAGTGTTTTGTTATTGGATTTCTGTGCTAGTCATGAATTGTCCATAATGAACACCATGTTCAAGCATAAGGGTGTCCATATGTGCACTTGGCACCAGGACACCCTAGTTCTGGCTAGCGCAGTTCGATGATCGACTTTGTGGTGGGAACATCTGTCGGAATCCCCTGTCAGGGGGACTTTCAACTCCTTCCTCCGGCAGAACTTTACCTATGTCCCGGGGGAGACAGGGGACATTGAGTCCGAATGGGCCATGTTCCGTGCCTCCATTGCCGAGGCGGCTGACCGGAGCTGTGGCCGTAAGGTGGACGGTGCTTGTTGCGGCGGCAATACCCTAACCTGCTGGTGGACACCGGCGGTGAGGGATGCTGTCAAGCTGAAGAGGGAGTCCTATCGGGCCTTTTTGGCCTGTGGGACTCCGGAAGCAGCTGATGAGTACCGGCAGGCTAAGCGGAACGTGGCTTCGGTGGTCGCTGAAGCAAAAACTCGGGTATGGGAGGAGTTTGGCGAGGCCATGGAGAAAGACTTCCGGACGGCTTCGAGGAGATT
>JABFEA020000138.1:24493975-24508564 GCA_019775915.2 Cyphomyrus plagiostoma | reverse complement strand
AACAGAACAGAACACATACCTGCCGTGCTTCATGTACTGTAAATAGAACACCTGTGTGCTGTGCTTCATGTAAACAGGACACCTGCCTGCCATGATTCATGTAAACAGGACACCTACCTGCCATGCTTCATGTAAACAGAACAGAACACATACCTGCCGTGCTTCATGTACTGTAAATAGAACACCTGTGTGCTGTGCTTCATGTAAACAGAAGATCTGCCTGCCATGCTTCATGTAAACAGAACACCCACCTGCTGTGCTTCATATAAACAGAACACCCGTCTGCTGTGCTTCATGTAAACAGAAAACCTACCTACCATGCTTCATGTAAACAGAACAGAACACATACCTGCCGTGCTTCATGTACTGTAAATATAACACCTGCATGCTGTGCTTCATGTAAACAGAACATCTGCCTGCCATGTTTCATGTAAACAGAACACCCACCTGCTGTGCTTCATATAAACAGAACATCCGCCTGCTGTGCTTCATGAAAACAGAAAACCTACTTGCCATGCTTCATGTAAACAGGACACAAACCTGCCATGCTTCATGTAAACAGAACACCTGCCTGCTGTGCCCATGCTTCATGTAAACAGAACACGTATCTACCATGCTTCATGGAAACAGAACACCTACCTGCCATGCTTCATGTAAACAGAACACCTACTGTACCTGCCATGCTTCATGTAAACAGAACATCTGCGTGCCAGGCTTCATGTAAACAGAACACCTACCTGCCATGCTTCATGTAAACAGGACACCTACCTGCCATGCTTCATGTAAACAGGACACCTGCCTGCCATGATTCATGTAAACAGAACACCTGCCTGCCATGCTTCATGTAAACAGAACAGAACACATACCTGCCGTGCTTCATGTACTGTAAATAGAACACCTGCCTGCTGTGCTTCATGTAAACAGAACATCTGCCTGCCATGCTTCATGTAAACAGAACACCCACCTGCTATGCTTTATGTAAACAGAACACCTGCAGGCTGTCCTTCATGTAAACAGAACACCTGCCTTCCACGCTTCATGCAAACAGAATACCCATATGCTTTGTTTCCTGTAAACAGAACACCCATTTGTTTTTTTTTTAATCATATTTTTTGTTACAAACTGCCTTGGTCACATAGACTTTTATTTTACAAATTATCGTGTCTTTAGTGACTTTTTCTTGGACTTTCTTTGACTCCTGTGGTTCCTGGCAGGCATGTTCAAGATGGTTCTGGAAGAAATGCCCTATTCCTCACTGCAGGAGATGGTGGAGTTGCTTTCAGTAGACCTGGAATCCTTCCATCCCACCAGCTTTGTCAGTTGTCACTGTCTGAAGGTGAAAGGCCAAATAGTGGAGGCCGGCCAGGTGCTGACGCTCCTGGAGCCCATGACACTGGTAGATGGAACACCAAGTGTTCGCTGCCAGATTGAGGGCCACCGGGGCCCCTCATATGAAATCCTCATCCCGCTCCCCTGCCGTGGGACATTCTATGAGCACGACAATGGGCAGCCCTACACCCTGAAACAGATCCTGACCTCACCCCGCCTTGGTACCCGGTATTTCCGCCACATCAAGACCACAAAGTGTGGGGGTCCCTTGAAAATTACCCCCATATACCAAGTTCAGGCCATCATGAGCAGTGAGTGATGCTTCTTTGTGATTATACATGCATGTAAACCAACTTAAATTGGTGTGCACATTTAGTAATGGACATGTTGGAGGGTATAAATCAGGACTATGCCTTCCTCTGTCAGCCCCTGGAGGATGGGCTCCCCCTTTCAGTCCGATTCCTCCCAAGGTTTCTTCCTTCTAGGAAGATTTCCTTGTGCCTGTCGCCTCTGGCTTAATCACTGGGGGCTTTGGGCAGGGATAATGTGAAGCGCTTTCAGACAATCTAATGTTGTGAAAAATCAAACTTCTATTTTAGTGGTACTGACTGGTTTTGAGCTAATTAGTCAGGTTGTACTACATAATGGTAATACTGTGGACACACATACCTTCAACTGTCATTTGTCAGTACTTGCACCCTTTTTGCCACTGTTACCAATACTTATGCCTACATTGTGTGTCCATGTTGTTAACATGGGTTCTGTCTGTCCATGCACTTTATTTGTATAAGTAGCACTGTGGTCCTGGGGAATGTTATTTCATGTCACTATATACTGTGTACTGAATATGACTGGTGCAACAATAAAGCCCCATTTGACTTGATCTTGTCTCCCGTAGTGAGGAAGGATGTAGTCACCTTTCCCTCCAGTTTGGAGGTGGACGTTGTCGATGTGACGGAGCAGTCTCAGAGCGTCAAGTTTGTGACCCCAGTGTCATTGGCGGAAGTTATGGCCAAGCCCCCAGAGAGATTCCCTGCCATGGCTGAGGTCGTGGAGGGCCCCAGTGTACCACCGCCTTTCAAGAGCCCATGGCTGGAGAACCTGCAGAAGGGCCAGCGACTGGTGCTACACAGCTGCTCTGACTCACCCATGGTGCTTGTCTCCACCCTGAAGAGCAAGAAGGCCCAGCAGCACTTCCTGGTCTCACAGAACTACAGCGGTCGCCTGCGGCGGCGGCCCCGTGAGTTCGCCGCCGTCTACGAGCTGTGTGGTGCCCTGCAGCGGGCGCCAGGCTTGAGCGTGACCGTGTCACGGCACTGCGAGGCACTGGAGAAGGGATTGGACTCCCTGAGTGCCGGTGACCAGCTTGACATCCTTCGGAACCAGATGGTGGAAGTGCAAGGGAATGAAGGCGAGTGTCAGACTGTAGAGGTGCTGGTCTGCCAACGCCTGTCTGAGGCAGATGAGGACGACGAGGAAGATGAGGATGATGAGGACGATGGTGAGGATGAGAGAAAACATGAGCTCCTTCTACCCATGTACCTCGAAGGCCACTTTGTTGAGAGGATTAAGGACAAGAAGAAGTACAGCCTGGCCAACCTGGTCAAGCAATTCCCACTCCCACTGGACGTTAAAGTGGCGACAAAGGACATGGCGGTCCGTTGCGACCCTCTGTCGGACCACCTGGGCTTGCAACTGAAGGAGACAGTCATAGAACCTGTGGTTCTGGCCAGCCTCGCCAGCAAGCCGGATGAGTGCTTCGAGCTGCCCAGTCGCTGGCTCAGCATGGCACTGTACCTCACCGAAGACCCTCTACCTTGGGGTATGGGCCAGGCCCCTGAGATGCAGTGCGAGACGGTGACGGAGCTGACAGAGGCCTTCTACCATGAGTTTCTCAGCCAAGTGGGAAGCGCTGACGTGTTGCCCCCTCCACTGCCACCCAAGCGCGTAACGGAGAGCAAGTCAAGTCGCCAGAGGAGCGAGTCGCTCCCCACCCAGCTCCATCAGCTCACCTTAAGCAATGAGAATAAACTTAAGAAGTCACCTCCGCCACCCCCAATGGTAACCTGCTGCATCTACACATTATTTGAACATCACTTACACATGCAGAGAGAATTTCACAATTATTGCTATACACACTCATACTATTATGTCAGCCATCAGCAGTGCTCTACATATTCATCTCCACGAAACAATAAACACTATATTCTGGTTTAACAGTTTGTTTTGTATGGCTTCTAACATATGTATTTTCAACTCGTTTATACACAACACATGCACACCTCATAAAACCACTGTGATACTACACACCAGGCTTTCAGTTTCCAAAAAGTGCTGCTCTACCACAAGCAATTCTTCCTCAAACTGAAAATCTGTTTAGCAAGCTGAACATCTACAGAGGTAGCTGACATAGCATGAAACCTAGAATATTTGCTTCCCATTTCCCAGAAGAATAATAGTGAAATTTTATAGCGATTTTATGAGAAATGCCGAACAGAAGAGATTATAGATAGAAGTGATATGACCATAACAAAATATACAAGAAATTTTTTGGTGTCACTCATAAATACAAGGACTCAATGGAAACATGCAGTATAAACCTTTTTTTCACATTTTCCTCCAGATTTTAGAAGACCCCCCTCCAGTGTTAGAAAGGAAGCCCATCTCACCGGCGAGCACCCAGCCCAACATGTATGTACAGACCCCGAAGAGGCCTTCGAAAAAGAGCAAGAGAGGTTAGCTTCTCTTCCTAGCAGGAAGCATACCTGCGTCAGTGCCACTTCTTACTTTAGCCACATCACAACACAGATCAGCAGCTCTCTACAGCCTTCTAGTCCAGCTAGTCACAGCCTCTGAGAATTCTGAATCGTGAAGTACTGTGCAAAAGGCTAACCACTGACTTCACCCCCCACCCCCCCAGGAAGTGACTCCGACCACGACTATGAATCGCCGGACGAGTTCATAAAGAACGCTGCAGAGAGTGTCATGTTTTACTGAGCCCAAGTTCCTCACACTGGTAACCCTTGGAAACCATGTCAAGCCATCCCAGATCTGCCATGAAGGTGTAATAGTTAAACAAAACTTTTGTACATTAAGCTGTCAACAGTAACACAGTAAACATGGACTGTCATTTCAGAACCCCAGGTATATACCAGGCACACATATACACTTAGCAGACTTACAGGCTGAATTGTTTGTTTCTTATACACACATAGGAAGGAAAAAACGGAAACTGCAAGCAGACTATGAGAAACAAGGGGAAATTTCACAGATGCAAAAAAAAAAAATAGATTTACTTATTTTGGTAACCCTGACCCCAAGGAAACCAGCTACAATGGTTTAACAGGTAATCTAAGCGTAAGATAGCTCTGTCAAAGTAATTCACTGTTAAGGCCCTACCATAGTACCCTGTCGTAAGGCTTATCAAAAACTATGGTTGCATATTTGATGCCAACATTACTGCATTCTGCTGCACGACGCCCCAAAAGGAAATGTCCCTGGGTGTCCCAAATGAAGATCCTCACACATCATCTTGCAAATACAAATCATAATTTTTAATCTGAAACGAAAAAGAAAAATATTTGGGCAGAGAGACTGGTGCCACGTTCAGTTTGACCACTTTTAAAACAGTCATTCCACTAAGACCACTGTGGAAATCTCCGAAGCAGGAAGCTGTCTGTACACAAACCAACAGACATTAAAACTAAAACTGTGCAGAGAACCTCTCCTCCCTATGGACTCATTCATGCCTTCAGTCTGCTCTAGTGGCTCCAGTCAGACTAGGACTGGTCAAGAGGGAGGTTATGGGAATGGCAGTCCATGCACCAAATCCAGTACTGGGACTGGAGGGGGTGGGGGAATACAAGTGCTCTAGTCGTCATTGTCGGTTGATCTGAAGTGATCTTCATCGATGGTGGAGAAAATGTGACCTTCATTACTCAGGAATTCCACAGCCTGCCTGCATTGGGAAGAGGGTGAAAGTCTCACTGGAAATCTTAATTCTGATTAATGTTAACGCTGGTCTTGGTGTTGTTTCAGCATGCTTGGTCCTCGTCAGAAAGAAAAGGAGAAACTGTTTTCCAGATATAAAACCATAGCAACTACTTCCCCAAAATCAGATTCTGAGAAAAGTTTGCCAGCGCTTAGCCTGACTACTGCTTTCACTACAACATTACAATATCTTTAGCTGACCCTATGACGGACCCTGGGGAAGGAGGAAGGGCTTACTTGATAATTGCAATGCTCATGCCACTCAGCCTCATTTTAAGGTCTTGGATGCTGATGCCTTGTGGGTCAGGGCAGCTCTTGATCAAGCTCAGGACCTTCAAGAACACAGATATGGAAAATTAAGTCAGCAGTATCTCACACAACCCCTCCCTCGTTGAGGGCTTCAGACACAGACTGACAATGCAGTCTGTATTGACCAAGCTAATAAACAAATGGCCACCAGGAGCTGCAAGCACCAGTGGTTCCTGTAAAGCAAGAACCCAGCACCTCACCTGGTTCTGGCTGGGACTCAGCCCGTTGTTGACAAGGTCACTGGCCCCAGAGTAGCCTCCGCCCGTGCTGGCCATACCACCAAAACTAACAGAACCTGTAGGCTTGCCCACCGGCACAGCTCCACCCACCTGGGAAACGGTCAGAACATTTTCACAGGATGCAGCAGCCATAAGGGGGACGGACAGCAGTGCTTGCCAAAGAGGGGAAGCTAACTGCCCTCTGACACCTCCACAGTAAGCAATGTGCATGCTACACATCATCTCAATATCAACATATTTTATACTGCATGTGCTACATAGCACTCTGTAATAAAAGAGGCAGACCCAGAGAGGTGGCAAACTCACTTGTGGTTTGCTGAGCAGCATGTGTGCCTGGACCACCTCCAACATATGGGACGTTATCTCATTGATGTCCTCCAGGGGGCGCACGCTGAATGCCACCACCGTCTTGTGGTTCTGCAACAGGAAGCAACACCCTCGTTCAGGCCGCTTGGCTTGCCTCCGTTCACCACCCCTTAACCACCATGGTTCCACCCTCCCATCAGTAAATATGATGCCACATTTAAACTCCAATTGTCATACTTAAGGGGAAAGTTTTAGTCTTAAGCTCCACTGAGACTCATACCTTCCAAGTAATTAATAATAAAAAAAATGTACTTTAATTTCTTCTGCTTGCACTTCAGATTTTAGTGAAGATAATGAACATACAAACTTGTTGTGTTGCATTTCTTGTGCATATGGTGTGTAAGGGCAGTATGTAAGCATGAAAACTAAATAAATACTTGCTATTATTTCAAAAAGAAACTTATTTGTTGTGGATGTCGGGGGGGGGTTCTTAATGGTGTACCTGGAAGGAGCGAAGGTTTCCCGAGACTTTAACATAAGTGCCAGGAGGAATGACTGTACTCTCAACACTCGGGTCCTGGAGAACAAGACGTGGGTCAGTCAGGCTGGTGGAACCACAAACAACTGGCCCGTATCTAAACAAGTCTCTAGGTAGACAACACCATCCATTGCTGAAGTTAACACTTTATGCCCCACAACTGCTACATCCCTGCAGAGTATAGTAATCTGTATAAATTCGAAAGTACAGCTCGGCAGTGACATCTTTTAAAAGAGGAGATACTGTGGGTGAATAAGGTAAACAGATGTCTGTGGTGTGGTAGTACTATTTGCAGTATGAAAGTCTGACATTTATTAAACAGAAAATGCGGAATTCATAGAGATTAAAAATGTTTGGGTGTCACAGCATCTCATTAATATTGTAGGCATACTACTATTTTGCTTACCAAATTGTAGGCATAAGTAAATGTCCATATGCTATCGAAAGGCCGGCATCTGTACAACCTTGATGCCCATTATCTACAGTCCTGTAATCACATCGCATTTTCTGGCACTGATCTGTGTCTGCTGAGAACTCTCAACAACACCACCAACTTGGTAGATGAGTTCCGCTTGGCTGTAGTTTCAAATGATCGCGATGTGGCATCGTGAAGCCCTATAGTCAACTATATAGCCCTTTCGAAGCATAGATTCTCTGCCACAAACTGTTAATTCCTCTATACCAGCAGTAACAGGGAACAGTCCCAAGAGCAACAGACAGGCACTCCTTACGCTCGTTATATATTATGTTAAATAAGATCGAGAGCAAGCCCTTTCTAATACTGCCCCTAGACTTTACTAGTTGCAGCACTGGCTCGCTCACCTCAGTGTCCACCCACTGCTTCACATCCATAGGAGGTCCTGTCATGTCATCCACTTTATACTGGATGTTGGTCATGGATTTTTCCATGTTTCTTATGACTCCCACCAAAGTGATCTGGGAGGACAGAAAGAGAAGGGACATCAATGGGGGTCATCAGGTAAAGGCACAACTGAAGCTGACATATGGTCAACAGACCAGCTGACACAAACCCTGACGACAGGCTTAACTGTCGACCTTCAGACTTCCAGCAAACTTGACACAATTTGCATTTCAAGAGAAACCAGGCTTAAACACTCACCTGAGCAATTTCCACCTCTCCTACTCTGAAGACATCCTCAGACTGCGAGGCAGAAAGGAGCTGGGACACTGTGCAGGGGACAATCTGCTGGGCTCTCATCCGCTGGGAAACACACACACAGCCATGTCACAACATCCATTTCATGTAGTGGAATGTCCACCGTTAAAAAAAAAAAAAACAGCTCAGCTGCAATGTAGAGGCTACAAACCCCCACTTACTCCCTTTTTCTCTCCTCCTTGTGATGCAGCTGGGGATGCAAATCCCCCAGGAGACTGCGTATAGCCACCCCCCATGCTATAGTCAGTATAACTGCCTGCAAGGAAAAGAGATTTCAAAGAGGTTGACACTGACTGCAATAAAGGATCGTTAAATATAATCCTATAGTGGATATGGGTAAACACGTCGGCAGGGACACGTAAGCAAAGACACTGTATCGAATCTATACTGTCAACATCCAGACAGCACGCAGAACAGCCGGAAAACAAAGACGGTGCTGCCCTTCCCCGTAACACGTTAACCAGCACCAAATCAGCAAGGAGGCCCACCGTGGTCAACGCGGGCAGCTATTTACCAAAACAGACAGTGACAAACCTGCGAAATAAGCGCCGATAACAGCAGTCAGTTAATGCTTTAACGGTAAACCACTGGAAAACTCAATGACGAGGATCCGTAACTGTTTGTATACAGAAACAGTAAACTTTCTACTCAGAATACAAAACATCACACCGATAAAAACTTACCTTGATTCCACATGTTCTTACTCGGTGACAGTGCTATATGAACAAAACTATAAGAAAAATTTTTATGTCAAAAACTAAGATATGTTTACTAGCTGCGTCACCTTGCTTTTGAGTAAAACGTTCAGCGTCTTAAAGCGATTCCGCGCGTTGGCTAGCTGACACCCAAACACGCATGCGCCTTGGTCCTACTGCCGCGAACTAAATGGTCCAATCAAAAGCGCCTATGCTGTTCTTCTTCTCCTATTGTGGTGCAACATAGAGCGGCTCAGTTTTCATCTAACGGTATTTCGACACCTATCAACATCTTGGGAGTAGTATTTCTTTGCATAAATTGAGAAGAATTCGGATAGAATTACACCCCGTAGTAGCACAGTTCTTAAACTAACTAGATTAAGCGGTATCTCTAAATCGTGCGTGCGTGCGTGCGTGCGTGTGTGTGTGTGTGTGTGTGTGTGTGTGTGTGTGTGTGTGTGGGAGAGAGAGAGAGTTGTGTAACGTTTTAACTCTGAATAGCCACTAATCTAAGGGTTCCTTATTACAGATGTTCTGTACTTTGGATTCATAGAGGCTAACTTCAGATAAGCTTGTTTTGAAATACTGCTGATAAACCCGTAAGAATATATAGTTTCCATCAAATACAAGTGAAAGTGCGACACATCTTCCCAAATACTTTACATTCTCACTAACTTTAAAACAAGCAAAAGAAGGCTGTGACAGTAATTTCATCATTTCGAAAAGTACGATCTGATCAAATTCAGCTTGATCATCAGATCTCTGGCTAGGCTTTTATTTGGCTATTGAAATTGAAGGCACTCCTCACATGTCATTTCAGTTCAGCTATGAGAATGAAACCGTACGGAATATTTTCCAGCCTTCTTTTCCTCTGTGTTGTTCTTAGCAGTAGAAGTTCGGCCGATTTGGGTGAGTCAATGAATCCGTGCTGGAATATATATAAAAAACATACAATATGGATTCATTTTCATCGAAGTGGCAATCAAACCAATTAATACTGTGTAATGTTTCATTTCACGAATTTACATTTGCAGGTGGGCATTCTTGACTTGGTACTACGTGCCCTGTACTTTATGAATTTGACATTTTAATTCAACTGTTCAGCCATAAAAATATGTCGCAAAATACCAGCGACATTATCCAGCGTTTAATTATGTCAATGATTTGCTGTACGTGTTGATTCATTCGTTCATTCTCCAGCAGCTGTTCTAGGCAAGTGTCGCGGTGCTAACAGGTATTTTTACTAGGGTACTACTCATATATAGGCATCTTTATTTAGGCACTTGTACTTGTTTCTCCACCAGTCTGACATTTATTTCGTTATATTTTGTGATGCATGGCCAATTACGTCCCACAGGTCGTTTTTGGCATATCTCAGACCTCCACTGGGACCCCACCTATGCTGCCACAAGCAGCCCCGATCGGGTGTGCGCCTCCAGTGGGACTCGACCGGCCCCAAACCCAGGAACATACGGCCACTATAACTGCGACTCGCCATGGGAACTCATCCTGTCATCCATAAATGCCATGAAGGCGATTCTGCCAGACCCGGATTTCATCGTGTGGACAGGGTAAAGACTATAAAATGTAGTAAATCAAAACCAAGAGATTATGGTTTACAATAATTAGACAGCCCACACGTTCCTTCTGGCTCTGCTCCTGCCAGCGATGACACGCCGCACGTATCCGATGATCAGCTCGGGGAGGACGCCGTCCTGCGCATCGTCGGAAACATCACTCACGTCCTGCGACAGACTTTTCCAGGTAGGCCTTATGTCCTGTTTAGTGTAATATTAGGTTTTGTTAACGTTTCACTACGCGTTAATGTTAATGAGAGATTTAAAGAGAGATTTTAGCGTGTATAGTTTAATAATTACACTGGCCTGACACTTACTGCCTGTTCCAGAAACAAAGGTTTACGCTGCCCTGGGTAATCATGACTATCATCCCAAGAGCCAGTTGCCTCCGGAACCGAACAGGATATACAACCGCACCACAGAACTTTGGCAAGATTGGCTGGAGCCTGAATCCCAGCTCACCTTTAACAAAGGTACAGATGTCTGCGGGCAGAGATGTGCTGACGTGTTGTGAGTTTGGCTTATGTACCAGATTCAGAACCATCCCGTCCCCAGGTGGATTCTACACAGAAGAGCTCCCGAAGAAGTCAGGCTACAGGGTTCTGATCCTAAACACCAATCTTTACTACGACCAGAACAAAGTGACGGAGAACATCCTAGACCCGGCGGGCCAGTTTGAGTGGATGGATGCTGTATTGACGTCTGCTGCCAGCAAAAATGAGAAGGTCTTTACTTCCAAATTTAGCAAAATCAAGAATGAATCCAAATATGCTCTAACATGAAGGGTAGAACAACAACAAAAAAAGCTGCAATCAGATAGTTGTATATGTATGAATCATCTTTAAATGAAATATATGAAAGTGTGGAGTCTTATTTCAGCACTAAATTTTGAAACTGCAAGATCGGCAAAATGTTCACCTGTCATTTAGAACATTCCTTATAGATTAGATTAGAAAAGAAAAGAAAAAAGAAAACAAAAGAAAAGAAACCTTTGGTGATGATCCCAGGGAGAAACCATGTGTAGACTGGAGCAAGGTACACAGATGAGTCTACATTTATTGCAAAATATACACAGTGCAAAGACAGTACACGTAGTGCAAACAGAAACCTTGGAAAACAAAATATTATGGACTTTTAAGGAGTATTAAGGAAAAGTATAAACATAACAACGAAACTTTAGTGGCAGATGGTATTTGTGCAATTAAGAAACAGTACTGGATTTGTCCTGCTGCAAAGTTGGGCTGCTTCCTGTTAAGTTATGGCGGTCAGTAGAAGGTGCTGTGGAGCCTGATGGCAGCAGACAGGAAGGATCCCAGTAGTGCTGTGGGGCAATAATATGCAGCTACAGACTCTCAAGGTCACTCTCAGGCCCCTTCCAGTTGGTTGATGCATATGCAGAGATCAAAGACATGTACATTATTAGTTTCACAAGCTTTCAGAGTATAATTTATCTGTTTCATGTTTTTGAAAAAAATGTCCTACACATATATTTGTGCATGACCTACATTTCACAATTGTCCATCTGTTCTAAATCTATATATCATTTGATATATTCATTTTAATTTTGTTTACGCATAAAAACTCATACAACGGAATTGCAAGCAGTATTTTTTATTAATATCAGCAGTTATCTATGATTAAGTGTCAAAGTCCTGCCTACATATTTATCGATCACTTTTCAAATCTGAAGCATTCCGCATATTAATTTAGTTATAACATATTGGGTGGTATAATGATTTGGAATCCATAAATCCCGTTATGTATTGAGTTATTCATTCTGGATACATGAAATACATTTACATCAGGATTGAAATAGTACTGATGCAATATATTTACACGATGAATCTTTTTTTCTTTTATTCTCTTTTACGCATGTGGGGTCCTAAGAATGGTGTTGTGAGGATAGGGAATTGTTCTGTACATACATGGACTGCAAGGGGTCTGAGAGTGGTGGGGCCAGAGAATGCTGGGACCAGACAGTGAAGGGGCCTGAGAGTGCTGGGGCCAGGGAGTGCCGGGGCCTGAGAGTGCCGGGACCAGACAGTGCAGGAGCCTGAGAGTGCCAGGGTCAGGGAATGCCGGGGTCTGGGAGTGTCGGGGCCAGATAGTGAAGGGGCCTGAGAGTGGTGGGGCCAGGAAGTGCCGGGGCCTTGAGAGTGCCGGGACCAGACAGTGAAGGGGCCTGAGAGTGCCAGGACCAGACAGTGCAGGAGCCTTAGAGTGCCAGGGTCAGGGAATGCCGGGGTCTGAGAGTGTCGGGGCCAGAGAGTGCTGGGGCCTGAGAGTGCCGGGGTCTGGGAGTGTCCGGGCCTGAGAGTGCTGGGGTCAGGTAGTGCCATGGTCAGAGAATGCTGGGGTCTGGGAGTGTCAGGGCCAGAGAGTGCTGGGGTCTGGGAGTGTCGGGGCCAGAGAGTGCTGGGGCCTGAGAGTGCCGGGGTCTGAGAGTGCTGGGGCCTGAGAGTGCTGGGGTCAGGTAGTGCCATGGTCAGAGAATGCTGGGGTCTGGGAGTGCCAGGGCCAGAGTCCAGGGGCCTGAGAGTGCAGGGGCCTGAGAGTGCTGGAACCAGGGAATGCCGGGGTCTGGGAGTGTTGGGGCCAGAGAGTGCAGGGGCCTGAGAGTGCTGGGGCAGGGAATGCCGGGGCCTGAAAGTCTTTATAGATGAGTGTTTGTCTTTATAGGTGTATATTGTGGGCCATGTACCACCTGGCTTCTTTGAGAAGAAGAAGAGAAAACCATGGTTCCGGTCTGAGTTCAACCGTCGTTATCTTGGGCTGATCCAGAAGCACCATGCAGTAATTTCCGGGCAGTTCTTTGGTCACCACCACACAGACAGCTTCCGGATGTTCTACGACTCTAAAGGTGCTTTTCCTCTTGCAGACCAAAGTGTCTTTCACTTTCAGAGGTTGCGGAGGTGGCTGTGTGACATCTACTGGGTTTCCGTAATCATAAGGCTGTTGGTTTGAATCCTGGGGTCAGCAGAGTGGTTGAGCCTTTGAGTAGGACCCCCTAAGAACTTGAGGGACCCCCTGACCCTGCTTTCTCAAAAATGTATGTTGCTTTGGATAAAGTGAGTGTGTATGATGGACTAGCATCCCGAATAAGGTGTCCCTTTCCCTGTGCGCTGGGCTTACTGGGATATGCTCATTGTGACTCGCCTCTGGATAAGTGGCTGTAGCAGACTCCACACTGTGGAATGACAAGAGCCATCTCTTTGCCCAAATGCTTGAAAAGGTCATCAGACTCCCTCCCATCCTTTTAACTTTGTTCAGGAAACCCAATTAGCACTATGTTCCTCACTCCTGGAGTCACCCCATGGAAGACAACTCTGCCTGGAGTTGAAGATGGAGCCAACAACCCTGGCATCCGAGTTTTTGAGTATGACAGGACTACCCTTCTTGTCAAGGTAGGCTGACCCCAGAGGTAAAAATCACGTAAGCATGTTGATCTTCTCTTCAGGTTCCAGTTCCAGTGAAACATGAGACACAGAAGGTCACACATCCGAAATCAGAGGTTCAAATCCAATCCCACCTCATTGCTTGCAGAGATTGTGTTCTCTATCCTGCTCCTGTTGATTATGTGTGAAGCAAGTGTCATCTCTGCAGACCTACAGCTGGTCCATACTTCTCCACACACTCGCAACACTCACACATCCGCACTGCATAAATGGACACAGAAACGTTCGTCTGTCTTCTGTCAAGCCGCGCCCTTTGCACATGTCATACAGTTAACACATTGTGTACTTGCTACGTCATTCCAATATATCGAGGAGGAATAGCTTTCGTGTGCACAGTGTGTGCAGAGTTACGTGTATCCTATCTGTGTTGTAGTGCAGCTTGTCTGCGGAGGCGCACAATGACCCATCTGCTTTCCTTGCTTCTTTCAAGGACATGGTGACTTACTATCTGAACCTGACCTATGCCAACGTGGTGTGGGACCGCTGGGAGAAGGAGTACCGACTGTGCGAGTCCTTCCGGGTGCCAGATGCCTCTCCGACCTCCATGCACCACATCCTGGAGCAGCTGGAAAACTCCGGCTGTGACCTGCAGAAGTACTACGAGTACAACTCGGTCAGCTACGACCTCAGCTCCTGTGACGCAGACTGCCGTGCTGACCACGTCTGCGCCATCCGTGAGGTTGATTTTGACAGGTATGAGCAGTGTATAGCAAAGGAAGGGGCCCCATCCACCCCCCTTGCCCTGGCACCCCTTCTCCTCTGTCTGGCAGTCAGCCTGTACGGGACCAGCCAATGAGCTCACTACTTCCTGATTCCTGGCCTCACCCCCATCCCACAGTTTGGCTATTCCAGTCCTCAGTGGGCGGAGTCCTACTAGTCACCTCACAGCTACCTGTTGATCCATCCATCCATCCATCCATTGTCCAAACCGCTTATCCTACTGGGTCGCGGGGGGTCCGGAGCCTATCCCGGAA
>JABFEA020000138.1:24475097-24493894 GCA_019775915.2 Cyphomyrus plagiostoma | reverse complement strand
AGCATGTTTTTGGACCGTGGGGGGAAACCGGAGTACCCGGAGGAAACCCCACGACGACACGGGGAGAACATGCAAACCCCACACACGAGACCAGAACCCGGGTCCCAGAGGTGTGAGGCAACAGTGCTAACCACTGCACCACCATGCCGCCCCGTTATTTAAAATCAATAACTTTAAAAGTTTTAGAAGCAGTTTTCATAAGTTCTCACTATACGGATGACCATCTGCTGTGTGTCTAGTTCATCTCCAGCCACTTGCATGATAGCTTGACTTGTACATTTGTGATTTATAGCCGTGGAAAACAATTAAGAGACCACAGCACAATTTTTGGTTTCACTCATTTCTCAATTTATGGGTGTGCATCTGTTAATAATATGCATTTGTTTTTTTTTTGCAAACTGCAGCCTGGTTCTTCCCTGTTTCTCATTAATAAAGGACTTCTTCCTCGCTTTATGGGACTTCAGTCCTGCTTCTAGGAGCCTGATACGATCTATCCTAGCAGTGCACCTCACACCTGCACTTAATGTTTCCCATTCCTTTTGAAGATCACTTGATGTCATCCTGCGATTCATGAGAAACTGTCAGATAAGTCGACAGTCATCTCTGCCATTAGACAGCTACTTCTACCTCTACAGTCATTTCTGGCATTCGAATGTCGCTTCCGCCCTCTACCTGGCTGGTTTCTGGTCGCTCCCAGTGTCTCCTGCTTCACCATATTCTTGTGTGCTGCCATATTAGAAATTTTGAACCTGGAAGCAACCTGCTGCTCAGGGTAACCTTCTGCCAGCAGAACCACGAGGAAACCAGAATTAAAAAATGCACAGGATTTAAAAATGCACAGCTGTATATAAAAATATACAGTCATGGAAAAAATTAAGACCACTCTATATTTTTAAACAAATCTGCATTTTTAAATCCTGGTCTAATCCTGGTTTTGCTGGTAGAAGGTTATGCTGAGCAGCAGGTTGCTTCCAGATTCAAAATTTCTAAGAAAACAGTAAACATACCATTTTACGCAAACACGGCAGCTGATGGTACTGCAAGTGTCTAAAGAACAAGTCAGTTTAATAACTACAAAAAAAAAAAACATTTCCCTGCCAAGTTTTATTGACGACATGCTTGGAAAATGCATGTTAGAACAAAGTTGCTTTAGCTCCCAGCTCTTTAGATTCTCAAATCCTCCACCCACTTAGAATGTCAAATAATTCGATCAGGGTGAAACGATGACCAGATCCCTATTGGCTGGATGGGCAACACATGACCAGAATCTGCTTGGCAGAGACATACGGCTGCATGGCACGGTCCAGCGCTCCCCTGAAGTCCTGCAGGCCGACCTCCGAACAGGCCGGCGCAGTCAGCTTCCCCTCCCGGATCAGGGCGGCAAGCTGGGCCAGCATCTCCAACAGTGCCCTCTCATCTGTATGGTATGGGCAGGTGTCGGGTCAGAGAACTGGCCAGATAGGCACAAACCATCCAGAACCTCAGATCTTAGAAAGTAATGTGTGCTCCCAGTCAAGTTGCTCCCTTCTGACGTTATTCTGCAATCCTACTGAACAAACTGCTGTTTCAGAAATTATAGCTTACATGGGGTGAGTCTGACAGTAAGGTCAAGGCTTTCAGTCAGACTCACCATGGGCATGGTCCCTCTTCCACTGGGTCACCCAGAACCCCCTCACCTTCACGTCCTTGAAGATCAAGGAACTCTGGGTACAAAAGACAAGGCACACATCGAAAACACAGCGGAAATTGCTTAGACACAAAGTCTCCAGAAAAGCAATGTTTGAGAAACATTTCAAAATACAGATAAGACTCACAAATCAAAGTTATAAAACTTACAGGATCCTTCCAGTCTCAAATAATCATTACTATAATCACCCAAAAAAATAACATGCTTGCGGAACTTTTTTTCCTATACTGCACCAAATCATTGCGGTATATGGCATGCCGGACACCTAGTGGACACATTGTGTATTGCACCACACCATGACAGCCGGTCAAGATTAACCTGACTCACCACTGGAACAGTGACTGGCTGCTTTGCCATTCCACCATAGGTAACCATGGTACCACCACCCCTGAAAGATATAAGAGGTCAGTCACCAGGCATGTCATTGCATTTTTTTTTACACATACATAAATACATTGTCTTCATATCTGCCACATTGACTTTCAATTGAAGTGTGGAGAATTTGTAACCAAACCTGGAACAATGCATTTTAAATGAACGGGACCAATTTGCACTTTATCAGTGTACCAGCCAAATACATGTTTGTTTCATCTGCCTTTGCAAAGTTTGCCAGTTCAAGAAATGACTAGTGACCCTAAGATTGCTGGTTCTAGTCCCAAGAGCAGCTCCGCTGTTGAACCCTTAGGTGGAGCACGTCATCTGAATTTCTCTAGTTGCAGGGATTCCCAACTCTGTCCTGAGGGGCCCACAAACGGTCCAGATTTTTTCTCCCTCCCGGCTCCCTGCCAGACAGCCCACATTTTTGCTACCTACTGGGAGCTGGGAAGGAGCAAAATCACGGACTGTCTGTAGGTCCCCGTGGACCGGATTAGGAAACACTGCTCTGCACTGATCTCCTCAAACAGGGAGAGGCAATGTCTTTGGGCTGTACTCTGGATCTATCCAGAACCTGAGCTTCATTTCATTAGGTGGTCTCCAAATGAACGTGGTACTGGACCACACGCACTCACTGCAAATGCCGGAGCAGTTCTGTCGCGCTCTTCCCGCCCACTGCATTCAGCGCCAGCTTGGGTCGAGGACACTTCTGTTAGGGTGAAGGAGAAATGGCAAACATTCTGGATAAACAGTGCATGGAAAAAGTGATTTTTAGGAGTAAACAGAATCCTTCTTTACTGTGTCCAGCTGAAATCTGTATTTCAATTCAATATAAATGTAAGAAACCCACAGTGAGTTTTTTTTGTGGTTCAGCTGTGAAATATAATCAATTCAAAGTATAGTAGAAGTACAGTATAGCAGAAGACTTTGCAGTTCCTAAGCAGGTCATTACTGAAGTGAAAACTCCCCCGATTATTCTGAGTATCTTATTAACTCATTTCTGTGATAACATGCAAATGCAAAAAATGAACCACCATTTCACAGGATTCTACAGGGGGCACATATTTGAGTTAAGGACACTGACTTGGACCAAAAAGTTGCATGCTGGAGTCCGGTTCTACCTTATAAGCAGGACAGATCGGTACCCGGCTGTATAAACTGATTTATCAACAACTGTATGAAATTTAAACAAACATTTACTATTGGCCCAGCATTTTCTCCACCTTAAAGAAGTCCTTCATTTCTGGCTGCCGCAGTGTCTCTTCCTTGATCACATGACTGGCACCCATAGCCAGGAGCCTCTCAGAGAGCTGCTGGATGCCTGGTCTGGGGCAGAATCACACACACAACACAAAAAAGGCCCCGTCAAGGGAATAACGGGTGTATAACCACTTTCAAACTGACACTAGCACGAGTTTTGCAACATCAAATTGTTGGTTGTATACAGTGGCATGGGAAAGGGTTTATACTGGGGAGTCACAACTTAATCATTTAAAAGTACGTCTTAATCTTACCAAAATGTTAAGTGCTTAAGTATGTATAGAACAACCCTGAAACTTTAACCAACAAACCTCAGGTAACAGACATACGTTCCTATACCACCTCTGGCCCTAGATCTGATCAGGTCATTGAAGTGATGGCGCATACCTGTCTCGGACAACGTTGATGGTGTGGATGCCCCTTGCAGCTGCAATCTGAATGACAGCCTGGCCCACACCACTGTTGGCAGCGTTCTGGATCACAGAGTCACCTGGGCGAGTTGAGCAGGACACAAGTTTGCACCCCAAACGCTGTTTATTAGCCAGTCCTAGTCCTTTATTAAAGCATTATAAGGTTAAAATTATAATATGAAATCCTCTTGACCTTCTAGACCTCTCTGGTCATTTGGAATATTCTCAACCTTGCTGAAGGTCCTCAGCAACCTGATGATAAAATCAGTCATACCGGGTTGCAGGGCCTCGAAGTCGGAGAGCATCCTGTAGGCCGTGCAGGGATTGACGCCTATAGTGGCTGCCGCCAGCAGAGGAATATCTCTGGGTACCTCAGCCAGGGACGCCTCATTGAACACAGCTGTAGTGCGCCATGTGCCTATACTCACAGACAAGCACCACTTCAAGTCAAGGACATGAGGAGAAACTCCCTCTCCAGCACAGAAGAATGATGACCAGCCACGAAGGATAAGTAAGGTAGGATAGAGCAGCAGGAGCACTCGCCTAGTCCAGCATCTCTTGGAATCACCCAGTCACCAGGCTTTAAAGATGTCACTTGGCTGCCCACCTCCAAGACCTGGCCCACCCCCTCATTACCTCCAACTGCTGGGAGGTCTGGAAGGATGGGGTACGTGCCTTTAAACATCAGTAAATAAACGGTTACTAAGCCTGAACTCATCATCTGTGTTACAATGACAGCATCCATAGTTTAGGGGTACTATAGTCCCATTTGCCTACCTTGAACCATGTTAATATCAGAAGGATTGATTGGAGCAGCCAGCATCTTCACAAGGACACTTTTTTCCCCCTTAAGGGGCAGCTCCATGTTCTCAGATCTGACAGGACATGCACACAATCTTTTCACGTCTTTGCACATCGGCAGGCTTATGAAATACTAAAGCAGTTGTGTGAGTTGCAATCTCTGGTAACTGATAATGACTTCCGTTTTATTTCACAAAGTAAATAAATTTTTGTGGTTAAGCATACTGGGTGTCAGGCAAAAACAAATATACCTGCTGATGTTTGTGTTCACCACCGTTTATGCATGCACGCAACTGCTTACTGAATAACTTCTGGAGGATCTCCATGTTTCCTGTAAACCAGCGCTGTGCAAGTTCTCGCAGAAGCGTCGGAAAACGACCTGCACCACCCGGCAGACGCTCCTCTTCTCCATGTTGGCGGCAGCTGTCTTCCGACAGTGTAACTTTGTCCTGATCGTTGCGTTACAGTAACTATGGCTCTGCAAATTATCGGTCCTTTCATCCCAATTATCCTTGACAGCAACCTAAGTCGATGCTGAACTTCCATGGTCGCGCTGCCAGGTAGTTTGTCACCTTTTCTCTCTAACAAGAAGCCGTATAGTTACGTCCTGAGAAGAGCTGACAGTACTATCAGCCCACACGGATGGACGCCATTTTTGTTGTACCGTAATTCTTCTATTAGGCGACAGTGTTTTATTAAAAAGAGCCTATACTTTACTCATTAATATACTACCAAAATAATGTTTTAAGGAAAAGATTCAGAACAATAGGGTATTTCAGAAGTTTATACGTACCTTTTAGCATGATGGGCAGTT
This sequence comes from Cyphomyrus plagiostoma, assembly GCA_019775915.2. Lineage (NCBI taxonomy): Eukaryota > Metazoa > Chordata > Actinopteri > Osteoglossiformes > Mormyridae > Cyphomyrus > Cyphomyrus plagiostoma. Next base: position 24,488,547 of record JABFEA020000138.1, on the reverse strand, counting down.
TTTAGTAGGTTTTTGTAGTTCAAATTTGGAGTTAAAATGAACATTATGGGAACAATAAAGACCAGGTAGACAGAAAGTACGGCTTCATGTTTGTGTATTACCTTCTTACACCACACATCTGTGCTTATCCATAAAGTGATGCATTTTAAGGAAATCTGAGAATATTTACGAAGATTTCTTGGCTTCTTGTTTAATACACGTGTTTGAATTTGCACTCCTGCCAAGCTTAAAATTAAAATCGGGGCTCACTATAATCAGCACGTCAATTGCAAAAAGGCCAAGTAATATCACCATTATAGTCGGTAATATGTAAACTGTGGGGTGAAGCCAAATATACACTTAAATTAGGCTTCAATTTAAATATATGCTACGTTTTCCATTACTTGTGTTGGGAAAGCACACTGCTTCTATATTATGCATTTCATCAATAATTCAAGTCCTCTGGAACTTCTCATTAAAAAATCAAAGGTTGAACATTATTTACATTAACGTGCACGAGACAAAGGTCTTCGTGTTTATTCTACGGTATGGCCTCTAGGTGGGGATGTTACGCAGCCTCAATCTACATTCCAACGACATGGCTGTGCAGGAATTTGAAGGTCTAGTAAAGTTAAGGGCACTCAGTACCATTAAAGGTGGCGCAAAAGGTCACATTAAATATTTCAGCCTAAATGGCAGGTACTAGCTATTTATGCACCCCCCACACAGATGAATGATTCATGAACATCTTTTAGAAATACTACAGTGAATCCAAATTAAGACTTTGATTCAGAACAGATTTTTATTTATAAAGTCCAAATTTAACAGCAAGTGACACAGTCATTTCCACTTTTTATATACTTGTTTTTTTCCCAAAATATATCTTACAGTGACTGAAAAGGTTTAGAAAACAAGGTTCTCAGTTCCAGCTCCTGTACACTTGGCTTGTTGCATCGTACCATGTTCCGGTACAACCGGGTCCTAATTAACCAAAACAAAAAACTCCCTGATTCCATCTACTAAAAAAATTAAAACAGGAATCCAATTTCTAATTGAGCTGGAAAGACCTAATCCAAGCAGCAGAGTCAAAACACTTTGCAAATACTAAACTCTTCCGGTCAAAGAAACTAAAAGAACAGAACTGGATAAATCAATTGAACACATTTTCACATTTCCCAGTGAAAATATAAGACTCGCTACAGAACACAAAACAGTGTTTCAAATCACACCTCTTAAACAAATTACGAATATTGCAAAGAAAACTCACTCACCACAGGTGATGTTACCATCAAGACAAGTAATCACTCACCACACATTCAACCAGTCATCCCATTCACAGACAGCTTTTTTTTTTTTTTTTTACAGGTGTATGAAGGGAAAGCAGAATTCTGGGATGGGCTTGTTAACAAGTCTCAGGAACTCTGCGAAAACACCTCAAGATGGTAGGATATTTGCAGAACAGGAGGCAGCGATGTGGAGTTTCTGAGGTGCCCTCGGCTGACTTTTGCCAGTAGGCCTCACTCCAGAAGCAGCTCCTATGGTTTGAAGATGCAGCTGAACCACTTCTGTTGTGGTCAATTTTCCTGAATTTCCCAGCTTTGTTTGCCTGGCACCATTTCCAAAAATATGATCCAGGCTGTGGGATTCGGAGCGCTTAACTGGTTCTCAGGAAAGTCCCAAAGGCTTAAACAACAACGTTCATTATAATGACTGCAGAGCCAACCACAGTTCAGAATACTAAAGAGAATATAATTTATTATTTACTGGCAGTGACAGAAATCAGTGAAAACAGTACAAATTTCTACACCTCTTGCTAGATACTGTATGTGCAGCATAAGGAAACAAGTTCTGTGAATGTTAATGAAGTTAATGACTTTGGAGAAATATTTAGTGACAGACAGCAGAAGGGAAATTAAACTCCTACAGCAGCAGACCTACACTAACGACTATCAATTTAAAAATAACGCTAATTTTTGTTCCACAATTTACCGCCAGAGAACAGAGATATACTGAACACTAGTAATGGATTCTCAAAGGCTGGTGGAGTTAAACTGACCATTTCTGCCGTCTTTGTTTATATGTGTAAGGGAGCGTCTGTCGGTGGTTTCCACAAAGACGAGCGGTTAAGGCTTGCGGTTTAGCGCCGTCAGTTAGCCACCGGCTAACTGGATAATGGCACAGCAAAAGAAAGAAAACAGCACTTCGACGCGTCGCCCGTGACAACGTTAATGCCGTCAGTCACCTCAGCGGAGCTGAGATAGGTGCGGAACAGCAGGGGAGGGGACAGCGAACGAGACGTAGCGACTTGTAAGTCGTCAGCGGCAGCAGTCTGAAAATGTCAGGCTCTCCGTAACCATCAGTGTCTAGCAGCACGTCCACCGCTGTGTGTGACCTCTGGGAGAGATCATTACGACAAGATGGGCTCTGGAGCCAACGCTGGACAGGGGCTCTTCCCCAACATATAAAGATTTATGCACACTTTCCACTGAGCTGAGGTAGCTTTTCTGGTTCCAGCCCCAAATACATAGTTCAAAATCAATGCCTTAGTAAATTATCTGCATACTCCTAACTACACAATATTAACTGTCAAGTAACCACAAGTACAAACAGGTCCTGAACTATGAACTTGTGTCTCCAACTGTACAGATGTCAAAAGACTACAGCAAAATATCAATTGCTTTTCTAATGTAAAAGGCCTGAAAAACAATATTAGACCTTTATGGAGATCTTGGGGGGAAAAAAACACACACACACAGGCATTCCAAAACACATTAAATCCTGCCCTTATTAACAGACGGCACACCCCAAGCTGCAATCGACATCACAAGTGCCTTTGTGACAGCAGGTATCAGCCCACAGAGTTTGGAAGAATCTGGAATTTTCTTTTGTAGCGTCTGACAATAGGTAAAGGTGACCAGCTGAAACCTACTGACTGAAACACAAAACAGGAAATAAAGAGGTTCTATGACAGTCTGTACAGCACTGATAAACCTCTTCCAATATGCTGGTGAATAATTTTTTCATTGGATAAGGACAGTAATTTACCATGGTGTTTGTTGACATGTACCTCTGGGGAAAGGCTCCCTGACAAACTTTAGGTGCAGTGCGGGTCTAAAGAGATTTTTTGCTACGTTACATATATTTGATGAACCCCCCTCCACCTCAGACTCCCATGCCACTAAGTCACTGGAAAGCTGGACCTGGAGAAATGGGAGCTCACTGGCCAGTGTCTCCTTGCCAATGGTGGGACGGGAGTTCTAGGCAGACCAACGCCATCCTCTCAACACACACAGACACTTATAGAGCACCGTTCACGAGGGCCAGTATGCAAGCATGGGCCGCCGTGTAGTGAACTTGGAGATTTCTGTACAAGTGGGAGATCGAGGTCCTCCCAAACAGGGACCCTGGAAGGGTTCCGGAAGCACCTTCAACTCAGGGGCTGGAGGAGGAAGAGCAAAGCCGGGGTTCAGCGATTAGCTCGAGGTTACGCGCTGAGCACTGAAGAGGGCTGAGCAGGAAGCCACGTGTGTGTGAGCGTGTTAGTGCAAGTGGATGGAAATTGTGACTATGGGTCCCATCATCACGTGCCCCAGTCCCATTCCCTGCAGGCGATCTTCACCAGCCTGAGCTCCAGCTCGAAGGCGTCAGGCCTCTCCTGCGGGTTAGCCGACAGCATCTCCCTGAGCAGCTGCCTCATGCTGGGATTCATGGTCTTCTTCCTGGCCGGGATGGGGAGCTCCATGCGCGGGTTCCCCAGCAGCGCCTCCCCCAGAGGCACTATCTCCGAGCCCTGCTGGACGTAACTTCCCAGCAGCTCCTTCTGCGTCTCGGCGTCCACGAAGGTGATGCGCTCCAGCATGGCCCAGATGATCACGCCCAGGGCGAAAATGTCCGCCTTGGCTGTGTAATGACCCTCCCACACCTCCGGCGCCATATAGAAGTCCGTACCGCACGCCATGGACAGGAAGCACTTATTGACGCTGACTGGCTCGCCGGGGCTGAGGCCCGAGGCGGAGCACACCTTGCTCAGGCCAAAGTCGGCCACTTTGAGGGTGGGCTCAGGCGAGCCGGCGGGGCTACAGCCCTGGGCGATGAGGATGTTGTCGGGCTTGAGGTCGCGGTGGATGATCTGATTCTTGTGCAGGAAAGCCAGCGCGCTGCCCAGCTGCAACATGAAGCTGGTGTTGGTCTTGCGGCTGAACTTGCGGGACAGCAAGTAGGCGTTCATGTCGCCGCCGTCACAGAAGTCCATGACAAACCACAGGTAGTAGGCGCAGCGCTGATCAAAGGCGATCTCACCCTTCAAGGAAGTCTCCACCAGCTGCAGCAGGGGGGCAGGAAAGGAACCTGCATCAAGGTTTGCTGAGCAGAGCGGAAAGCTAATGTTTACATAGGAACCCAAATAAGATGTTTATTTTTGAACTCAGGTGTTCCCCAGCTCTCTATTGTAGGACCAAATTTTTTCCCCTGCTTTGACTGAAATTCTTTTTAAAAAAATTACTAAATTTGAACAATACTGTATTGTTTTCCATTGTTCATAAATGCTTATCCAATACAGAATCACAATCAGTGTAAAATCCCATGGCAAGAAGCCAAAGTCCGCATAACGGCAGGTTGCATGTATGTGCGCGTGTGCGCGCGCACACACACATACACACACAACAGGAAATTTTAAGTACCAGCTCATCTAACTGCATTTTTTCAGAGTGAGTGAGGAATCCCATGCAAAATGCTAAGAAAATGTACAGAAAAACAAAACCAGGAGGTAGTATGAAACCCCCTGGAGGTGTGAGGCTACAATCCCACCCACTGAGACACCATGAATCCTGCATATCCAATATAAATATTATCAAATACAAATATTTAAAATTGCAGCCATTACCCTGGTTTATTAAAGCAAGTTATTTCTGCCACTGGTTTATCAGTGGTGTTCAGCTCCCGGACAATAATGTCACAAAAAAAATCCACTTAATACATATTAACACACTTGTCAATATACCTATTAATCATGTCTCATTGAAATGCTCTAAAGAATTTGCATTGGTCCTGTGCAGTGTCAGACATGACAGTAAACGCTCTTTTGTTCCAGTCTAGGGCTGGCAGGGTCTCTGGTCCTGCAATCACAGCCCCCCCCCCCCCCCAGAGAACTGACTGCCAGCCTCGTTAGCAGACACAGTGTTTCATTGGTTCCTGGCATCAGTGAACAGGGAGGGGGTGGGAGCTTTTGGCAGTATTTTTCTATTAGGGGATTAAGTGGCAGACCGAGAATTGAAACAGGCAGAGTGTGTGTGTGTGTGTGTGTGTGTGTGTGCGCGTGTGCGTGTGTGTATGTGTATGTGTCAGTGATTCCCCAGGCTTCTGGCTGATAGTAACAGTCATCAAACCGTTGCCCTCTGCTAAGCGGAGAAGTCTTTAGAAATGGCAGAGGCCACGTTAATGGTGGGAACACAGCCTCCAATAGAGAACCCTCATTCTCAGAAAAAGGGGTTCAGTATCCCCCCTCCCCAACACAATGAGGTTCTCCATAATTGAATCATACTCCGAAAATGTCAGAGGCGATCCTTTAAGGTGGGAAAATGGTGATAACTGCCTGAATTGGGGGGGGGGCGGGGGGTATTGCCAGACACAGAATGATTAGTAGTTTGACAGGCATTCCCGCAGAGCGTACGCAGGTACAGAAAAATCAGGAGCGCTTTCATTAATGTGTTGGAGGCCTGCAACCTGTCAAGTAACACATTACTGAACGGTGTCACTGGATTGAGCCTCAGTCATCAATACAACAAGAAAGTCATAAGACTGAACATGCTTGTGCCATAAAAGCTAGTAACTTAGACCTGTATAAAACATTTATGTTCTCTAGTTTTAAATAATTCAAAGCTCTTACAGATGAAATATTTTACCCGAAACACACTTCCCCAATTACATGACTAACTAAAGGCTTGTTTGTTTGGATGTAAAGACAGCAGCAATGATCCTCGAACTGATGAGGAAATTAACAAAAATGAAGATTCAGGTGTGATGACTGACAATACTCACAGGAATCACTTAATTATATATTTTTTTATTATTATTCTACCATTTCCACACCTGATCCGAATTCCACTGCATTTTTAAACTACAGTGGGAACCATGTGCAGTGAATTTCCTATAGGATACAGCATAAACGCCCAGCTTTCAGCACCTGTCATTCTAACCTCTCCACTGACTGTGAGACAAACAGAAACATGGACTGGGCCTAGAGACAAAGCAAGCCCCACCCACATACCACCGACTGACCAATGGGTATAGAGAGGCAGGACCTATAGCCCTCTGTCACAGAGAAGGTGCTGGGTAATAAAAAGCACCACCACTGCAAAACGGCTGCTCACCATCAAGGCTCACACCTGCCGTGGTAACAAGGCTCTATGAACACGTGGCCAGTAAGTGGCCTCATGTACCCAATTAATCAATCAATTGATCAGTTACCCCACAAACCTGCACAACAGTAACCAAAATGCAGATTATAGCACTTCACCCAAACATCACTCTTCCACAGCCTGCAATTCAGCTTGCACGTTTCATTTTCTTTTTGACCTATAAGTGCACCTAAAAATATTCTGCTATCAGTTAAAATAAAATATAAAAATAATATAATTAACCTTTTTCAAAAGGCAGTCGCTTCACATACTGTAATCCCCACCTGACCAATTACAAAGAAATAAAACAACACAAAGAAAAAAAACAGGTCCCTGCACCCCTTCCTCCTCCGCATCCTCCTCTCAGCCTCACACTGACCTCCAGGTAGAGCGAGGAGCCGCATCCATGCTGCATCCTCTGCGCCAGGCCGCCCCGCTGCAGCACGCAGTCCTCCAGGTGGATCACGTTGGGGTGTTGGCTCTGGATGCTGCTCAGGGCCCAGAACTCGCGCAGGGCCAGCTCCACGTTCTCGGGGGCGTGGCAGCGGATCTTCTTGACGGCGACGCGGGCACCGGTGCGGTGCACGGCGGCCTCGTACACCACGCCGTAGCTGCCGCGCCCCACCTCCTGAATGAGCTCGTACCTGGGTTGGCTGCTCACCATGCTCCTCCCACTGTCACTGGGGAGACAGAGAGAGTGAGGAAACCCCATATTTACTTAACACACTTAAAATCAGGCGCAATATAATATCTATATTCATATAAATCGGTTAACTTATCTTCCTAGACGTTGGTGGGGAAAGAATGTATTGTATTTTCCTTAAGGCTATAGTCCTTGAAGGTGCCTTCCTTCCGCCATGACGGGCACGGGCACCTCCCAGCGCGTAGAGGTAGCATTACCTGACGGGGCCCGCAGAGCAGCCTGTCAGTCTGGCGTGGTGTCCTGAAGTCACGCCGGCCACAGAGTGGGGCACCCATCTGCTGCCGGCTAACGCCTGACAGCGGTTTGCTGATGGTCGTTGACGATCAAACAGCCAGCAGGTCCTGAGGTTACCTGCCCGGTCAGTCACACAATGCTGGTTAACGGCGGAGCAAGAAAAGGCTGAATAATCTGCTTGTCCATATTTAATTAAAAGGGGTGTGTGTGTATATATATATATATATATATATATATTATATATATGAGAGAGAGTTTACCAGCTCAGACTACAAAACAATATCTCCCTTCAAAACATGCCATGCCATTTACTGCATTACTTTAAAGCTTAAAATCAGCCGAGCACGTCCCGCGGCGTCTCTATAACGTTCGCGGCCGCTTCGACAACGTTACGCTGGTCGGGGGTCCGAAGTGCAAACTCCGGCATTGTCAGCCCGGTCCGGACCGGTTGTCAAAAAAAAAAACAGGGATAATTATATTCATGTTCTTAAAGCTGCTATTAATTCCAAAATAATAATAATAATGATAACAGGAATAATGGAAGTCAAGCTAGGAAGCTAATAGGGCTGCTAATGAGCAGAGTACGTGCCGCGAAACACCTAAAGTTACCGGAAACAGAAACTCTGACCCAGAGTCGAACACCATGACAAACCCCATGGACGACGACAACAATAATAATAATAATAACAACAATAACAACAATAACAACACCACACGCCCACGCAAAACACACTCAGAGCACCGAGTCCCGGTAACGCCACCGACGGGACCGGAGCGGAGGTCCGCGGTCAGTCAGCTAGCGGCGCCCGCACGCAGGTGGTTAGCCGCACAGCTAACGTCATTAGCGGGTTAGCTGGACAGTCAAGCGCCCGTCTGCTCTTTTCCCACTCCAGCCAGAAAGCAGAGCCGGTCCCAAGAAGGCGTGCATTGCACGGCATGCGAAATCGCCACACAATCAGTGCGTATTACGGTGCCAGGCGCTTAACCTCCGCTGATCCACTCCAATGACACCCGACCCCAATGCAATCCTCGCCAGCTAGTCACAGACAAGGGTTACCCCGAGATTTTTTCGCTCCAGGTCTCCCACTGGCGTCTCGTATTCATCGGCCACATAAAGAAAACGAAGCGGAAGGCATAAAACCACAGAACCGCGATCATTGTCCCCCCCAACACACAATGAAGACACGCTCAGCATCCACCTGCACGACGTGTCATGGTGGACAGGGAGGTATAAAAAAAGGACCGGCTCTGGGATAGAGGACACCTTTACCTTCTATACGGGATCAGTCCGCTCATCCTACCACCGCTTCATGCGCCTCCTCGATGTTTCACTTTTTTGCGACATTGCACCGCCTCCCCCCGGCGGCTCCGGCGGTGGGAAACACTGCCCCCTGTCAGCTTCTCACGGGGGTCTTCCACCTTCCCGGCGTCACGGGGACGCCTTTTCTTCGGGGGTCACTCCCCGATTCCACCGCTGGTCATGACCGAAAAACACTGGTTACATGCCGCCTCCCACGTACTATACGGAACAGCGGAAACCAGTTAATTGGTACATAAATTAGGACCAAAATATCCCTAAATGGGCGATTATTTTTGGTCCATGCGCTAAGTGTGCAGTTTCTGCCAATGGATTGAGTTATAAGATCTGCTATTCATACGCATGCGTTTTATGAGAAAAAAAATTGTAATTATTTGTTCAGTGTTTTTTAGTGTCATATGCGAAGCTATATCAATTCTATCCACATAATTTGCTATAAAATATACCATTTTAAGATATCAGTTGGTTGGGGGCTTGTAAGTCTACGGTTTTACCTCATTGCCTTGGCTTCTCTTCCCATTGTTCTAAGACATATTGTTGGGAGAAGTGATCTTTCTATGTGGATTGTAGTACTGAGCCTTGTGATCCAAGGTGTCTCGTGCCTTTTGTCAGCTTGTACTGTATAAGAAAGTTATGAAAGCGGGCTACAGAAACTAGAATTTGAGAGTGGTGCTTTACTGTTTCATTTGTGGATTAGCATGTGTATGATGGTAGTACTGTTAGCGATAGCTGGTTACGTTCTACACAAATATTTTTGCAAACTACTGTGTGCAAATGGCCCAAACGAGCTTGATGGGGCGAATGGCCCCCTCTCGTTTGTAAATTTCTTATGTTCTTATATTCAAATTGCTAAGCATTTGAGAAGAACCTCAAGCAACAGAGTCAGTATCAACCACAGAAACACAGACATCACACTAACACCAGAATTTAATATTGATAGATGTTTATTAACTAGGAAAGAAATGTTTGATGTTTTCACACAACAATTTCTTGGTCATTGCCCTGTAAAGCATGCTTCATAGATTTTTTTTTAAAAACTGAACAATGAGAGATTTCACCTGGGTGAGGTTAGCACTGGAGGTTAACAGAGAAATGTAAAGAGATTAACACCCAAAAAGTGGGAGTTATCACACATAAACCTTTGGTTTATAGCAGTAAACAGAGTTACATTCTTCGGTCACAATTATATACAATATTTTTTTATTTATAATAGTTGTCTTACCTCAACAGAAGTAACACAAATGAGTGAAATGTCATATTTAAAATCACAAGTGAAACTGTGACAACAAACAAACCCCCCCCCCCCCCCCACAACAGCAGAGCACAGATGCACAAATGTGGGGGGGGGGGGGGGAGCGTGTGTCAGTGACAGCATTTGTGCTTCTTGCATAACCCTGAGCATTGTTCACATAAAAGTCTTACTGGGATTACATTATTCAACACGGGAGCACAACACGGATATGCCCTCTCTGTAAACTGTGAGCTAACTGTAACTATGAGGACAAAGATGTACCGAGACCCAAAAGACCCAGACAGCGCTTTAATAGCGTCTGAAGATGTGCTGGTTCTGCCACAGAAATCATTTGATTTTCCTCAGACTCTCAGTCCCTCGCGAGACTGTTTGTAAGTAGAGTTTAAGTAAATGACTTAGCTTGGCACAATCATGCGTTTCCTTCATGACATTTGTAGATGTGCGAATGCAATCATTTGGGAACATTGTCGCCACCTTTAGGCGATTGTGAAAAGTAGCTGTCTCCTGGAGCACTACAATGGCCACGGAACCTTATTACTATTTGTTATGAAATTTTCCTTAACACCAAGGGTGACCTTACTGGATAGGTGTACACATTCTTATACCTTCCAGAACTGGTCACTTCAGATGCAAGGTATTTTCATCTATTTCATGCCACGTTGAGTAAGGCCTTAGCCATTTCACTTTTTAACCTTTACACCTTTTGTCTGCCAATTAAAGTAAGCTTTTGGTATGAAATGAATTTGTCATTAATGTTAATTACTATTGCATGTTATTAAACACTGAATTTACCAGTCTGTTCCATTTTCCAGGATTCTAAAATTCAAAATAATTCAGAATATATCTATGGCACTTAATATAATAAACAAACGCACTCATATCTTTCATGTGACTCTGTGAGCAACAAAGTCTATTTTGTCCACCAGCTAGACACTTTGGAATTCAGTGAGGTATTTAACAAATGATTAGATTCGTTACTCTGTTAGACCAGAATTGCTAGTGAGGACATTCACCAAAAACTCCTTTTCCTGTAAGAGTGATTTTATAGCCTATAATTGATCACTGCCAAACAGATACACCTGGCCGCATTTAAGGAGAAGACGGCCATTTTACAGTCCTTCTAAACGCCCAGAAACCATCACCTATGGATGTATGATATGGTGGCGACGATTACAGATTCATGAGCGACACTGACCCTTATCAGATGCAACATACACTAATCATTAGCTCAAACAAACAGACAGACGCACAAACAGACAAAAAGCACTAATCTACAGGAAACAGACAGCGCTGTCAGTCCTAGCAGGATTGCTCCAGACACAGTGCACCATCTGCTTCTTCAGTTTAACACAACCTGAGGTAGAGCTGTATAGATCATTCACAAGAGTTTACACCTTGTTGTTTTCTTGTGATTAAAATAATTAAAAAACCCACCACCGAAACAAACACCGCGGGCACATCAAGGTCAGTGGGGAGCTGCAGCGATTTAGAGAAGGTCCCAGAGCATCTCTTCCGTCACCTCCTGGTCAGCAGAAACAACTGTGACAAGTAGCTTCTGATCAACGTTCTCATTTTCTGCTGCAGCTTCCCAACCTACTATCACCTCAATAAAAGATTATGCTATTCTAACCCCAACTACAAAGATTACAGAGAAGGATCACACAATTATAGTACAAATGTTTGTGTTAAATTACAGTACATGGGAGAAGAGTCTTCAGATAGTTCTGCAGGTCTCAGAAACCCTCCATAACGGGGGAGGTCCTTGGAATGTTCAGTGTCAATGCATAATTAACAACCAATGGGAGAGAAGGGTGGAGCCAACCAATGGGAACCAAAGATGGAGTATCACTAGTCAACTGGGCCCTTTGCAGTACACATAGTAATCATTCAGGAAAGAAAAAACACTGAGGAATAAAGATCCTCACCATACACATCCCTCTAAACCACTTAGTGATAGTGGAGAGCTTTGCCAAAGCATCATATTTTTAACTGACATGCTGTAAATATTGCAAAACCTCCTTGTGTTAACGATGTATTCTGCTGCAAAATCCCTGACAGATCCCTTTACATTTTTTTCTATTTGGGCATTTTGCTTTAAAGTAATCCTAGACAAATTAAAACTATTATGTACAATAACAACTTAAAATTAAACAACTTAAAGGGTTTTCCTTTATAAGGAATATGAGTAAAACAGATTTAAAAAAAAAGAGATTCTGTCAGTTGGAGATTGTGTAAGTAAGAAAAACATGTTGCAATCACAATATGGCAGTGGGATCTTGTCCCTAGAAAATCAGAAAAGATTACCCTACCATATCTAGTTAACTATCATTAAACAAAAAATGCTAAATAAATATAATAAACTGTATTAAATTGTTATTTTATAAATGTTTTCCAAATTTATATTGCTCTGTAATTATCAGTTTGACCTGATGTTATTATAAAAAGGTCATTAAAAATTAATTGTAAAATGACTTATTTGCAAGGGTTCTTATTATTCTGCAATTTTCTCCAGCAGAGGGCAGCAAACAAATAGCCTGACTAGCCACTGTTGTTGTCCCAGGTTTCAGGGACCGATAGCCAAAATCAGAAGAGCCTTTTACACATTAAAATGTAAACATATCAAAATCCCTCCATCCCACCCCACCCTTTCTTAATGTCCTTGGACAACCTGAAGCTTTCCCTGAGTTTGCAGATTCACAGTTCACTGCTGCTGTGAGGACCTTTTCAGTGAATCACTCAAAAATACAAGAATACAGGAACAAATTCTTATATTAAGGAGATTGAAACCAAAGAAAGGGAAGAGAATATTACGCATGATTAGTGCAGTCAAGCATTGCTTTGGTTTTCATGTAGATATATAAACTTTGGCTGGGGAGGAGGGGGTGATTGATGATTGAAATACATCAAACCACAATGCAGTCTGAGGTAAACAGTGAAAAAAATTTAAATCACAAAAGGTAAAAGCAACTCTGCAATCACATTCTGGTGTCTACAACGTTAAGGGGGGAGCTGCAGCATTACAAATAAATATTAAAGATGATTTTAAAAGCTTTATAATAATTATACATACATATATATTAAATGGGTTGAACGTCTGTCAGCTTCTCCTGTAAAACTGGAGTAATAGGCTGATTTGCTAGTCTACCTAAATCTCCTCTGGGCTTTTTACTGTAACTCTGGGTCATAGAGAAACCCAGCTGGTGCCTAAACTAGCCACTAAGGAATTTGCCTACGCTAAACTCCACGCCTGAGCGGCCTCCCCAGCAACATCCGGTGTTCCTGGGGCCTTTTCGAGGCCTGGATGTTGTGCAAGGGCAGGGAGCTGCCAGCGGACACTGACAGCCCAGATCCGCAGCGATGGAAACGACGTCACCTTCCTCACTGACATTCACTCAACTCCAGGGAATACGAGCGAATGATTGCATTATCGGCAAGCCGCCAAAGCATGCAGCCCATTTAAGTCTGGGGACCCCCTGAACCACCCTCACCCCCCTGGCCGCGCGGCGGCCGGGCGGCCCCGGGGGGGGCGGGGGGGGGGGGGGGGGGGGGGGGGGGGGGGGGGGGGGGGG
>JABFEA020000138.1:24440572-24465503 GCA_019775915.2 Cyphomyrus plagiostoma | reverse complement strand
CACCCCCCCTCACAAAACTACCTTCCAAACCCCCACACCCACGCACGCACTCTCCCTGGCTCCTCATTCATAGTCTCTCCGTAACAGATCATAACCCGCAGGATTTCCTCTTGCCAGCCTGACAATGGTGGCCTTTGTCCACCAGACCTTCCCAACTCTGCCTCTCGGTCCCAGAGAGAACAATTATCATTTGGCTTGTCCAGAGGGAGCGAGAGAGAGAGAGAGAGAGAGAGAGAGAGAGAGAGAGACAGCCAGGTTTACGGAGGGTTCAGAGGTTGACCATCTCCAGCACCTAGAAAAGCCCTGCACAATGACAGTGTTTCCGACATCATGGCCCATAGAACCAGCATTCCACATTCTCTACATGCAACCCTAACTGTGCACCCTGCATCCCAAAACAGCCGGCCCAATCAGTACGGGTGCAGCATGGGGATACAAATTTGGGCAGGTCGTGGGCATGAAGGCTACCCTTCAGTAATGGGTGCTCCATCGTCCCTGTATGAAGTTCATCCTTGGAGTGCCATCCTCCACCGGGGGCCTTGTGTTATCAGCCTCTGCCCGCGGGCGGTGGCCCGTAGGCCGTCACACAAGAGTCCCACTCATAACGAATATTAATGATGGTTTTTCATAGAGCATTATGAATACCGTGCAATCACAACCAATCACACAGTAAGTCTGATTAATGATCAATCTCCAAATCATAAGACAGCTGACATAGAATATTAGACCCCCCCCAGACCCCATGCCAGAGCACAGAGACATTGACCCTCAGCAGAGAAAGACCATGGTGCCTGTAAATGTGCCCATAGGAAAGTGGGGGCATTTCGTAGGCAGAAACACCCAGCCCCTCAAAGGAAGCTAAGAATGAGTCATGCAACTAGGGCAAACTGTAACAATGTGCCTTTGTGATAAACATCATAATTTATGTGTAAACTTAAGTTAAATTTTAGAAAAAGGATCTCTTTGTGTGGCTCAGTGCATTAGGGTACCTGTGATCAGAAAGTTGCTGACTCAAATCCCAGAATAAATAAAGTGATTCCACCATTGAACACAAGGCCACTTATTCCTGGGACTGTCTGACCCACTTCAAAATGTACCTTTGGTATAAACATCGGATAAATATAGAATTTGTATGCTATTTAAAGATCATCCCTCTTAATCAAATAACACATAAGCAAACATTACAGGAAGAGAAGTACCAATATAACCACCCGGGTTCGAAGCTGTCCTGTCACCCCGAAATGTTCCCCCTCGTTGGGCTCTCATCTTGACAGGCACCAAGGGGACGCAGGACAGGGACAGGGACACCCCCTTTTAGCCCATGAGGGCAGGAATAAATCTTAATTATTCAAAATAATTGCTTTTCTGCTCTAACTCACACATCTCAATGATTTAGAAATCATCAATAGGTCACAGATCAATATGTCACATGGGGCATATTGATAAATCAAAGCATTAATGAAAGACTAATGGCATGTATGAGAAAACACCCCTATATATGCATGTACATGTCTATATATGTATATATGTGTATGTATATATTCCTACACACATATTATATATTGTTTATAATATGTAATTGCGAGAAAAAATGTTCCTGCTTTGCACTTTACATAGTCTCAATGTAAACATTTGAGTCATACTTTATTGCCTAAATTATCCATTAATTGTTCGTTTTTTGTGTCTTCAGCTATTTAGGTGTCGGTTATTCCGCCTTGATTTGTAGAAAAATGCAACGACTACAATAAAACTCAAATCCAGTGCAAAAAAACCAATAATATAATAAATGAATCCACCTTTGTTTCGTTTCACATTAACACATGCAAAGTTAATAGCCTTGTGGCAGAATCTTTAAAAAAAATCATTCACATATCACAGTGGACTCAGAGCCATAAGTCGATAATTTGGAGGTTTTTTGGATCGATGACTGATGTCTGAGGAAACTCCATAAAATTGTGTACAATTCTTCGATTAAGCAGAGCTATCTGATTATCAGCCGGACACAAAGAGTCACCGCGCTGATCAATCAGCAGAGAGAGGTCTAACACACAGGTGACAGGAAGGGGCAGGATAGTCCAGCAGCCAATCATCTTAAAGAAGACAAAGCGACATCAGCCAAACAGAAAATGCATATATAATGGATGTTGTGAGTGGAGGAAATCTGGCTCACCAACAGCACATCAGGAAAAACACACCTACAATTAAACAGGCACTATAGAGCGATCAAAGCCAGCAGAGGGGCTAAGCCAATCAAACGGCTTTTAAATGATTGATCTGGAGAAGAGGTGGGGGGAGGGGGGGGCAGAGTGCAGAAACAAATGTCACAGAGGTTTGCAAAGGATGGGGGTGGGTGTGTGGGGACGTTGACTGCTATCACTTCCCCATTCACCATTAACATACACAAGCCAGTGATGGGCCAGGGGGTAGGGGGCTGGGGGCGTGCGCGTGGGGCAGGGGTGGGGGTGCCACACAAAAGGTGGAAGAAAACTTTTAATCACTTTATAACAGGAACCTGGGCTGAATAGGCAAGCGGCAGGGGGGACGGGGGGGCTTTATCTGTGTGCGGCCAAGTCTTTATCTGCAGTAAGGCCCACGTCTCACTGGGGAAGAAAGCAAAGACACTCTAGACACACACACACACACACACACACACACATAGCTACATTTGTGGGAACTACCCATTCCAGTCTGCTGTGAAATCATTTTGTTAAACCATAAGCACTAAGTATTACATCATGTTTAATTTCTATGTAGTGTTTTATCTCTTTTACTATGCTGCGACACAAATAAACACACACACACACACACACACACACACACACACACACACACAGGCTCTGGGCTGCCCCATGGCCTCCAACACATTTACCCAAGGCTCCACCCCAGTGTGCATAACTAAATGTTAATAGGCTAATGCTGTTCCTAAGGCTCCACCCCAAAATGTTAATAAACCAATGTTGCTCCACAGTGATATCCTCACTTCCGCTTCCATAGCTGGGAAACAGAGTAACTGAAAGTAAAATCCAAACCAAACCTGCAAAACAATCCTTTCATCATAATCCCAGCTTCGACCCCATAAATATTCCCATGTAAACATTTTATGTTGACCAATGATATCTCTACCAGTGGCTCATCTAGCATGAATTTCTGGGCAATCTTGGCCAAACTGCACCTTAATGAAATTTGATTCCTAAAAGGTAATAGAGAAAGAGGAATATTTTGCTTAACAGCTAAATGAAGTACTGCGTGGTAAGCATGGAGTGTAAAGAAGCACAATGTTTTGTCTTTATGAACAAATTTCATATAGAAAGGCTTGTTATAAAATTAACTATAAAATCCCTCTCCAGGCATCAGTTGTAGGGGAACAAGTTTAAAGTCTAATTAAAATCTTAAAACCTATAAACCAGCCTTGCTGCAGTTGTGACTTAATTTATCCGCCATCCTGCTCTGTGTTACTGGAGGTGAGGGTCTTGATAAAGGTACCTTTAAAAGACATGTCACAGAGACTGAAGCATCATCATGGCTCAGACCACACAACCACCCCTGCTAAGTGTTTTGTTTCTTTACTCTGCCACGCCCAGTGAAGCGGCTTGTTACTGCCTTCGTCATACCACAGCATCACGCTAGCATTTCCCATGATTCCAAGGGGCCAAACCTACAGACTGTACAGCACTAGCTCATCATATCAGCTATGCAATCGAAAGGGCTCATCGTCCTAACCCAGAAAACACCAAAAGAACGTAACTAAAACCAGAACGAATGTCTGGCTGGGCATCAGGGTAATAATTCTCGGTTTCTGTATGCGTGAATTATCATATTAAGTGCTCTCAGAGAATTTAGACAAGAATATGACATAATATTCTAGTATATTGTGCATTCGCCATAGAAACATGTCCAACAGGGAAGCAGCTACAACATAAACTTGAGCCCTAGAGCTACAGTCAGTTTGCCGCCGAAATGTGATTACGGCGATTCCCGTTTGAAAAGAGCGAACTACAATAATAAAAAATAACGCAATAAAACAATAGGTTAAAACAACTATTCCACGAAATTTGACTTATACAAAGCTAAAAAAAACATCAAACACTGCACAAGAACATATATGAACATTCATGAAAGAAAGAAAGTCCCTTTTTATAAACATTAATTTAAATAGGCTCACGTAACAGATCTGAAATACCTTTCCAGCGGTCGTTTAATTAATCATTGAACTAATAATCGTTTTGTTGCCTTAGCTTTTGTTGTAGTTCTACGAGGAATTAACTGTACCATAATTAATTAATTTATACCATACACCCAAATAATTCCTAACATAATTTACAGTAGGCTAATTAATTCTGCCCAGAAGAAATGTGCCTATAGACGAGGAGCCACTCAGCCTGAGGCTTTGAATTTTTCCTGTTGTATACAGCTTATGTTTTTACCAAATACAGATCGCACGTTTAGATGTTTTATATATTTATCAATATATTTAATACATATTAATCGAATCAAATGATATATAGCAATAAAACATTAAGAGGTATGATGAATTGATCTACAGTTGTCCTTTTGACCATAAAAGAGGGTTACGTAGCAATTTCCTCCGCTAATTTAAGAATATAAACTGAAATTCTGGTGGACAGCAAGGACCATAACGCAGCAGCCCCAGGCTTGTAAAGGATCCGTTTGCCACTCACCTGATGTACAAACACATCAACGGGGGGTTCGACCTGAGATCCTTCTCGGTTCGTCATAGACAGGAAACCAAAACCCATCCGCACGTTAAACCACTTGCACACGCCACTGCCCTGGAAGGACCGCGAGTCTTCCTCGGTGTTCGGGCCTTCCTCCTCCTCGGTCTTCGCGCAGCCTCCTTTAAAAAGACAGCGGTGGAAACGTTATACGGCCTCCCAGACACTGAGACTTGCTATCTGTAAACGAGGAAAGGACAATTTATAGTGTGACATTTGTAAAGGTTTCGAGTCCCTACAGTGTTCCAGCCCGCCTTGGTTTTGATGATGGAGCAAAACCACAGTGTCGCGTAAAACGGCTGCATGTCTGATGTTTCACACGGGTGCGCAGCTACGCGCATGAACATTTAAAGAGAATACTGAAGAGTATTTTTCTTTCAAAACGAGAACACCCCCCACCATGATTATCGACGCTGGGAGAAAAAACACTGTCACCATCAAAGAAAATGGCTCTTTAAATTTGTGAAATTAATTCTTCCGCCCTATAATATGATCAAATAAAGAAATAACACGCCACTAGTATAAACGGCAACAACTGATGAGAGAAACTATTGTTTCCTTAATAAGTAAATGCTCATTTAAACCATTTTTGATTCAGTGACCACCCATCAAATTAGCTTGGAACAAAAATAGGTATTCCTTTACCATTAAAAAGCCAAACAAACTAAAAAAACATGCCGCAATAATTATTTAATGTAATGGTAAACAAATGCAAAGCAATACAACAATAATCGAAACAACAAACCGCGTGCAAAAATATATAAAATAGAGAGAATGTGCAATTGAAAATGCAATACAACTACACGTTTCATTTTAAACGGGTAATTTGATTTTACGTTCTTTCATACATCACACCAACCATAATTGCAAATAGACATTTTCCCCACGTGATACATTAAACCGCCACTCTTCGTACAGACGATCAAAAGAATCAATTAAATAAACTTGCGGATGTGAAATTAATTTTGCTGTACAAATTGAACAAAACCACTGGCTTTCCATTTATAACAAGAGTTTATCATTCCTCGCAGAGCTCGGCGATCACGTGCACATAAGCGTGTTTTGAAAATACATTTAATGCGCAAGAATTCAGAAAAGTATCGGCAGGTTTACATTAAACAAATCCGTACTTAACCTGTAAACGGCTGATTGGAAACAGAGCCCATCTCGCTGTTTCCTCAAGAAAAAAAAATAACCCCAAGACGCAGAATCCGTCTATCCCCAGTATTGAACGCAGCCCGTGTACTCCTGCGCTACTTTCCTGCCGAAGCCTTAGGAATCAAAAGGGGTCATTCGAGAGGGGGGAGCGAAAGAGAGAAACAAACAAAGAGCCATGGCAAAATCTTTGCCCCAACAATATGAGGTGGGAGGGTCACGAGAGAGGATTTGCAGAAGAAACCCAAAATCTAAAAGACAATGCAAGGAAACCCAGCCCCCTACCATTTCTTATTCCACCCCCCTCCCCAAAAAAAAGACCCAAACATCAAACAACCCCAAACCATTTTAAATATTTCATCCTAATATACCTTCTGCCATAGTAGATTTTATCCAGGATATCTCCGAAATTACCCAGATGTTCAGGCAATATTTTTCTATTTATAAAGAGATCCCGCTGCGCAAGGAAGCACGTTATAATCCCTGCTTCAGTGAGGTTTTTCAGTTGTTGGTCACTTGCCTTCTTCAAAAACTAATCCCCCCCACTACACGCACAAAAACACACTTACCTCTCCGCTACCACCCCCCACCTTTTTCGGTCAAGTCCACGTGATTCACAATTACAGTCTCCTCTCTGATAAATTACGCATTCCACAGAAGGGCCCAAATTCGGAAAGTGACCAATCACAGCCCGAGACCACCTAGCAGAGAAGGGCGAGCGAACACCCCTCCTTTGCTTCTCTATATATTAAATGACCATCGACCCCTACTTTGTTTTCACCTAACATTAATGTAAATGTTTCGTTTAGTCGAGAACACTTACAGAATTAAACTTCGCCATTGCGCATTTCATGAAGTACCAAGTTCGGAAGGCAGCGAAGTGAAACCGTGTTATGTGTCTGTTTTTCGGTGTTTGACATTTTATCAAATGAGTTTGCTCTTATACAGGGGATGACATTCAGTTTTAACCAGAACGTTTCCTGTATCCGTATCAGAAAAACTAAATCACAACCATTAACCAAAAGCATTTTCAAGTTACGCTATTTTTGCTAGTTGTTTACATATACTGTTATAATTGTTACATTTAATTGCAAAATCACATCATCCACTATTTGCATAAGATTTGCTGATTAAATATGCAGTTACAATGAACATGCAAGGCCATTGCATGCTTTATCCAAACTAGATGAAGTTAAAGTATATTTCTTTTCATTCTCAAGGCCTATTATTTTATATGTATAATAAAATACACGCATAACAATAATTTTAATATTTAGAATTTTAATTAAACCGTATTTTACAATATAATTAATATAGGTCTAATTAGTAAACCTACAGAGTACATGTTCTAAAAATCAAATACCCGGACGCAATTTTCCCTCCATTCATTCGCCTCCTATTGAGGGTATTTTAAAAGCTGCACAAAAGCTGATGAATCCAGCGAATCAATGGATCTCGGGCTTTTTCGCGGTTTTGCTGACGGATGCAGACGGCAAACGTGAGATCTTATGTGTCGATGTAGTTGTAGTGTGGGGGAGGGGGGATGGCCGGCTAAATCGGATGTCACCAATTTTTTTTCGATTTTTTGTCTCATTTCACATTCTCACACTCCATAAAATTCACCAAAAATGAAATTAGTAAAACAATTATCTAAATGACGGTTACAGAAAATGCACCTATAATTATATGACACCATAAGAGTATGTAGAATATACTTAACAGTCTAGTTAACGTTACAAAGTGCAAAGTATGCGCTTCATCGAGGCCAATAAATGAAAAACCTGACCGCTCACATCAGGCAGAAATTTCACACGGCCTCTGCAACGCAACGCTGAGATTAGATATAGACGTCACCGCGTAACACAGTGCTCTTCAGATGGAAGAGGTGTCCCCGGTTATGGTGCCATTCCCTCGTGACATCATGCCCCCTTGTGGGTAATTTACGCCATACTTGAAAGCTGCGGAGCAGATGACGAATTTGGAAGGCTCGAGATGCTTAAGACAGCCTAACCGGATCTGGTCGCGAAATTCAGTTTGTTAAGACTGCAGTGAGTTATATCATGGTATGCGCGATATTCTCAAGTAACGTGCACAGAAATGCAGCATTGACGCCCTAGAAACACCGCAGAATGATCAGACGGAATCATCTGAAGGCTGCGGGATCTATGTCTTGATGCTGCTGCCGTAATGCTGCTTATAATGCAGCTCTCGAGTAATAAGGGGCATCATAAACGTAAATAAAACCCTGCATGTATACAGGCAATCCTAATGTCATCATAAAATTTAAGGCAGAATATATTCTTACAGGCCTGTTTTTATTCCGATTCTTACATCACGACTCATATATACTGTTTATGTTGCAGAATATTATTTTTATACACATCTAAGCCATTAATGTGCTACGGCCGGAAACCATGCTTATTTCGACTCATTTTCAGGTAGGCCTACAACACTTTGAACACTATAAAATACACATGTAATCAACACTCAATTAAAATGACAGTTACATTGTAATTCACATTGATCACATTGTATGGCACATGTGCCATGACTTTACGAGTAATTAACAAGAAAATTGTGTCCTTGTTTATTTTATACGCGAAATATATTAAAATGTTTCCAAATTTCAATACGTGTGCAGACTCAGACGCGTAAATCAACCATAGGTTTAATTAAACGCGGAGTTTATCAAAACAACTAAAGATCGAATACATGAATGTATTAATATTTTTTTTTCATAAAATAAACGACCATCCATATATGTCGTCTGAGGTCACAGAATACAAAAGACGGCAATGCTGACACATGCACAAAGGTTTCAAGTTGGTTAAATAAAAATATATCACGGTTTCTCGAATTCGTTCACTATAAAAACTATACAGCCGTGGAAAAATGTTTGGATTAATTTAACTAGTTTAGCTATTTTCATATTTTCTCTAGTAAATCAGATTTTATGTTTATTTTTCTTCCATACAGATACAAAGAAATGTAATTTACACTTAAACGATAAACGAAGAAAACGTGTATATTGATTTAAATTTCTTGAAAAGAGATTAGCCAGATTGGTCAGAAACGAAAATATCTGATAAAAAATTAAAATGGCCAAAAATATCGAAATAATTGAATTAGTGGACTTTTGAGACAGTTTTAAACAATATTAAAATGTATTGAAATTTATTAGAATCAAACAATAAACTAATATGGACCTCTAGCTCTTAGAGTTCATTGGTCAATTAAAATACCAAATCAGCAACAGGTCATTAGCAACAAAAACAGTGCTCATTGATTCTAAAAAGGTGACCTTTTTCGTTCGGCATAGCTTTCTTTGTGATAGCTTAACGATCATGTTTTAAACGCAACCGCGAACGGGTTTTCCTGCCTGCATTAATTATTTTGCAGCTACTATAACTTACATACAAACAAGGAGGTGCCGTATTAGCCGAGTTCACTCTAGAAAATGCAACTAAACGTTCGAGTTAAAAGCGAAAAATGTCTCTCAAACATCGCTTGAGTTATTTTACATACGTCTTCGTCTTCTCTGACACCGGAGTCAGTCTCATACTTCATTGGTTAAGTCAAACACAGGCAACGAAGATTACATAATTTTATTAGCAGACCCAGGCTGAAATCCCACAATAGGTTTTAGGGAAATAGTTTTGAGATAAGACATATTTTCTTATCCATTCGTCGTTTTTTATACACAGCAGCACCACAAACGATCTTGAAACAGTTTTAAGACAAATGCCACAAAAAGTCGTGAATTTGCTAAATATCCAGATGATGACCATGCTATTTCAGTCGGTAGATGGCCTACCACTAATTTATTGTCATAGACCATTAAAACACGCCATTTCGTCGATTAAAGAAACTGCTAGTCAGATTATTGGGGAGTTGTGCTTTATTTCCCGATATTTATTTTCATTCATCAAGAAAAAAGAGATGAAATAAAAGGGATGACGCAGTCACCTGTTGTGGTGGACGCCTAACAAAGGTTGGGGGGTTTCGGTTAGTCTGTCTGGGGTGCAGTGAAACAAGTCACTGAGATGACTTAATCCTTAAAACGAAAATCGCAATGAATGGAAGCGGGTCTTTTTGTTGCTCATACAATAAACTCTTCTAGTGCGGCAGTTGGTATTCACAGACCATATGCGGTGCTCTGGTTTAGTCATCCTTCCTGAAACATGGTACTCAACTAACCACTTTGGAAACCGCTCCCAAACACAAGTCCACAGTTAACGGTGTGGAGTGAGGAGAAACGTTGCTGGTTCGTCTTGTTTAATGACATAACTGATGTATATCGACGCTGTAGTAACGCTACTGCAGTTGTTGCTGAAACAACAACAACAACAACAACAAAAACAACAACAAAAACAATAATAATAATAATAATAATAATAATAACGACGGCGCTAGTGCATAAGACTCATGTGGTAACTCCCAGATAAAGCACTGAAACATTATACTAGGTGTTACTGGTAATGAACCAAGCGTCCTGAGGGAAATGTTAGAGACTGCAATGCACAGATGGAATCTGTGGTCACGCACGCGAACTGTTGAACCTGAAATGGTTCAATGAATAGGGCCGTCTAATAATAGAAGCAAACGACTGTTGCGTAATCTACGTAAGTAGCTGTTTGGGTAACATTCTTTGCTGGTTTATCCTCACCGTCGCTTACACATAGACACGAGACTAAAGTGCACACATCCTGCACACATCTGATCAAACTCGGCCCAAACTGTTTCATGGTGTTTTCAAAAAATAAATATGTGACTGTACAAAGTAACCATACAATGAATAATAACTTATCGCTAGATGGAATACTCCACATTAAAATATTATTGTATGGAACTGGGTTTCTCGGCATCTTACTGTATTTAACAGGTTCTCGGACAGCAGCCTATAATGAAAGTAGTCAGTAGACATGAAACTGTCTCTGAACAGTAAAGCCCAGCTTCGGCCTGTCACGCTGAAACAATCGATATCCGAGCAATCGTGTACACCCCCAGCACCGCAGTGGGGTGGGGGGCGTTGCGAAGAACAACCTCCGACCGGTGCCTGGATAACAGACTACCTCACACTTCGTGTGCTTCGCGAGAGTGGGGAGGAACGATCAATATTTCGATCAGCTAAAACATCGATACTCCATTTTTATATCCATCTTTTGGCATCCTCCTCACCGTCCCACAGTCCTAGGCATCATAGACTAGGGGACTAAGAACTGCGCTCATTTGGGCCGTATTTTTCGTAACCTGGTGGTTGAGTATTCGTTAAAAAGGTGTTACCGAGCTCATTGGGCTTCGTTCCACCAACGGACCAGCAATATATAATCAACGGTTTGTCACAATTTATCCCCTCATACACTCACTCTGTCCCGAGCAACTAGTTTCAATGCAATTGATCCGCAGAGTGACGCTCCATCGGTCGATGAGCAACCCTCCGGCTTATTCTTACTGTCGCTTACACGCTGGTTCGGGAGTAAGGGAGACAGAAAAAAGCATACACGAAATAGCCTACTGAGATGTCTTTCAGTATTTAGTGTCCCGTACTAGGAGCACATCTGGTCATCAGTTAGGCCTATTGTGTCCCAAGATTTCACGCCAATCAATCACAAATGCTGAAAGTTGACAGATACTTTTATTATTCACTGAATACTGTAAATCTGATACGCATTGATTGAAGCAGTATTTTCTAATGTATCAGTATAGGTAATGATTCAGAATAGTCTTTAGTTATAATTATTACTATTTATTCAATTACACACTCTCCTAAAAATGTTGCGCTAAATGTTGGGGTAAATGTTCGTCACACCACAGAGATTGTCTTTGAGAGAAGTCGAATAAAATGTTCAGCCGCAATTTTGACGTTTGTGCAATTTCGGGAACCGCATCTCATCGACGTAAAGCACATGCTCCACAATTCGCGTGTTGCTTAGTGCCATCCAGATTACATTACATTATATCTGTGCATATGGCATATACATCCCGACTCCTCTAAATCAATATTATAATTTGAGATTTGAGACAACCACTTTTTCTGAGTGACAAGTTGAGATAACAAAAAATATAAAATTAAAAGAACAATGGACAAACCATAACTGATCGATAGCCTAATATAATTTTCGTAACGCAAGATTGAATCTGTCTGTACATTTAAAAAATATGACATTCTGTATAACGATCAGATCTGGTTCAAATTTCAACACTTTCCTTGTCCTGGGCTCCCTCTATTGGTCGCAATCGAAGTTGCATAAAATAAAAAAACTTTAAAAGATTAATTCGCACTCAGAACTCAGAACTTACTGATTGCATATTATACTCTATGTAAATATATTTCACTATTAATTAATAGAAATTAATTTGATTGACACGATTGCTCTTCTTTCCATTGCGTTTTGTGAAATCATAATTTTTTGTTCTGCTGCGTTATAACTGCTTCGCTTCAGCTTCGCTTCGCTTCGACATGGCAGGGATGTAATTCTTAGCCCATCAAAGAGCACTCAGACAGAAGCAGTGCATGAGTTCTTAATATCCCAATAAAGGGTTTCACGATGAATTAATCATAAAAAAACAGAAATTAATTTTGTAGGGGGTCAGCCCACCTTACCGATGGGTCCATTTTGGTATAGCCTGGCAGTTTGGGGGTGGTCTTGCTACGTGCCTGATTGATAATAAGCCCGTTATTTTACTACGTGGCTATGTGCCTGATCCCAGATCAACGCCCTCTGTTGGCTGGAATAGGCTATATGCCCCAGGCCCCTTACAACCCTGAAAAGAATATGCGATTGAAAGATCAATGGATGGATAGATGGGTGAGTGAATGGTTGCATGATGAATGAACAACAGGATGCAATGTTAGCAGACATGATGTAGTGGTTTCAAAGGATTCATGTGTGAAAGACATGTTTTTCTGGACGACTGCTTTGCTCAGATCCGTGACATCATATTGCTGGGGGAAATCGATGAATCCTTTCAGGCACTGACGGTTGTGTGTACCTCTAAAACAATGGACATGAGCAGCGGGGTTAAGGAGCGGCCATTCGTATGAATGCCTATCTTTAGTATATCTAAGTTGTTTGTGGTTTGTGAGGTGTGTGTGTCCTGTAGTGGACTGATATCATGCCGAGGCCGTTCCCTTGCCTTCTCCCTATGCCCGGGGTGTAGAGCCAGGAGGGACTAGGGGGTCATGTGACCCCCATATTTAATCTGGCTTCTTTCACCCCTCTCCCACTCAAAAAACCTTTGCATTAAATTATTAAATCGGGTTCCCCCACCCAACATCAAACTCTCCTCTATGACTTTGTCCTATACTGCCTGGAATGCGCTACTGACCACCTAACCCGATACAGGATTACGTGTACAAAAAAGAAACTGGAAATAGAAGAATGCAGTTTTAAGCTTGATTACGCCAAAAGGGGGCGCTCCGAGATCCCAAAAAAAAACAAAACTGACAAACTAAAAACTGTTTACCGTTTACCTTTTAATTAGACATGACAACTTTCATCATCATGCTGTTATGGGATTCGTGCCATTAATTTCTTAAATGATTAAGCTAGTGGAAACTGGAAAAATGATTTGCATAAAATAAATAAACAAATGGGGGAAAAAAATCTGAAACTTTACGCATGAAATTTAAGTCAGCAAAAGAAAAGCAAATGTGTTTCAAAGATGAGCTGATGTACTGATGTTCAAATGCTTGCAAGAAAAGAAATTGAAATATTATTTTTGAAAATTGCATTTCACAGAACAGGGACTATCTTTTGCAATTTGGAACGTTTACCCTAAAATGACACCATACTCTTTATAATTCTATGACGTAAATGGGATCACATTCACTGTAGCCTAAAATGAAAATAAAAACCTGAATCAGTTTCTTCTCTTATATGTATTAGTTTATATTCGTCACTTGCTTTTAAAATGTATGACATTACAGACCCTAATAATCTGAAATATCCCAGCCATCTGGCACAAAACCTAACAAGTTTATCTGTTGAAGGCACATGTATTATTGTGCAAAAGTCTTTGGCAGTCAAAGAAAAAGATTATAGCTATTTATCTGGGTAGAAACTGTACATTTCCTCAGACAAAAAAAGAAAGAAAAAAAAATGAACAAAGAACATACGCAAATTTGCAGTAATGCTATAAACAAGAATTTCTTCTGTTCTCCAAAAGGTTTGAAGCTAATTAGTTAAATCATTGGTGAGGTACTGATTAGCAAAATGTGATATGCTACTGGTTGACTCAACATACAGGACTAGTTTGGCTGTAAATACTGGGTGACATGAAGAGATGGTTTTAAATGGCTAAACTTACACATGCTGACAAACAGAACATTATTTTTTTTGATTGCCCAATACTATTGCACAGTACTGTACATCAAAGTCTGTACAGAAATCAGCATATTTGAATAAAAAATAAATCTGATTTTCGTGATAGGCTCTGGTTTTCCGTTCCCTGGAAGGATTAAAAAGGAGGTTCCTTCCGTAAAACACCTGACACTCATCTGAGGAAAACACCTTTCAACATTTGAAGTTACTTGAATAAGATCAGTCCTCTGTAGACTGAGACATCTAGGATTACATTTCTGCAGGGCTGACATTAGGCTGCTTGGGTTATCGCGGGGAGAGGGCTGGATGAGTTTCAAAGCCAGATCGATGGCACAAGGCTTTCCAAGTCAATAAATGAGAAACCTCTCGCTTTGTCCTTCAGCTGACTGGGTTAAAGAGCTGTAGAAGTTTCTCTGATGACGCAGCTGAGCAGATGCCGACTATGGAGCCGGCTGGGTGATTCCAGTTATTCTCTGCAAGGACACGCTGGTTGGGTGAAGTGTGGAGAGATTCTGCGCCAAAGCTCCTTCCGGAAAGCTTCCTTTGGATGTTGAATAAATGGAGACAGAACCTTGATTTCTTACTGTTAAAACAATTTTCTTCCCAGGCAGAGCTTAGTAACTACATAGTTTCCATAACAATAGGTAAACAAGTCTGAGGCCTTCCATCCATCCACTTTTGATACCAGGTCCAGTGCAGTATCACAGGGGTCTAGAGCCTATGGGTGAGAGGCAGGAAATAACGCAGGACAGAGAGCCGACCAATCACAGGGCAAACACACGTTCACATAGCTCAGCCACTCCAATTCACTTTAGCATGTCTTTGGACTGGGGTGGTAGGATGGATCTCTGGGACCAGGGTTCAAATCTTTGCCTTCTCCCCATATCATCGTGGGTTTTTTCCCAGGTACTTCAGTTTCATTCCACAGTCCAAAGATGTGCTGAGGCTTATTGTCTGTTACCAAATTGCCCGTAGCTATGCATCTGCCCTGTAAACACCACAGATACTACAGCCAGAGTAGAGACTCAAAGCCCAGCCCCAGGAGGCAACAGTACTAACCACTGTACCAGCAGTACATCTCTTTGTATATTACATTACTAAATAAGTTATTAACTAAGCGATGGACTGGCGTACCATCCAAGGTGTTGCCCGCCTAATGCCCAGTGATAGGCTCCAAGCTGACAGTCATCCTGCACTGAATGAGCGGATAAAGAATAGGATGGATCAATTTTAAACAGACGAATAAGCAGCACCAGCATGTGGAGCTGGGGATTTCAGCATGAACCATGTCCTTTACTTAAAGTGTGAAAGCAAACTTTCCCTGCTGTATCTGCTCTGCCCTCGGGGGGGTGTGTACCACCTCGTGGCAGCTGTTTTCAGGCACTACAGGTTTAGATGTTTCCTGTTGTGCGTGAACATTTCTTAACACGTCCTGTGCTGGAGGATAGCTGGCTGGGAATGTCTCCGGAAAGAACACATCTGGTCTTCTGGTGGAGGTTGTCGACGCCCCAGTTAGGGAGCCGCAGATACGGACTGGTTGGGCATGACAGAAAGCAGCACGCTGTGAAATGCTGACAGGGGACTGACAAAGAAGTCTGCGGAATTTGAAAACTTTTGTTCTAAACAAGTTATGGAGGTCATATCCATGCAGGACAATTCTGAAAGCCACCACTGTGTCATAATAAATCATACATTTGTATTAATGGTAACACCAATACTTATTATAGTTAATTGCATTAAATCACGAAACTTGCATGTGTGGTGCAGTGGGTTAGGTTGCTGTGACGTGAAAGTTGCTAGTTTGAATCCCAAACTCAGCAAATGGATTTTTACCATCTGGCCCCTGAAAAAGGCCTGTAATCCAGGGGTGTCAAACTCCAGTCCTGGAGGGCCGGAGCCCTACACAGTTTTTTGTTCACCCTCATTTAACACACCTGATTCTCTCTGTTAATTACCACACAGCTCTTGAGCTGAATCATTTGTGGTGGAACAGGGAAAGAACTAAGCTACACTGGGCTACACTGGGCTCTGGCCCCCCAGGACTGGAGATTGAGACCCCTCCTCTAATCCATCCCTGAAATGCTCCTGAGATTGTCTGACTGTGCCTTCAGACTTGTGTCATCTTACATAAAAGTGACTAGTAAAAAGATGCTTTTGCAAAAAAAAAAACACACACACAGAAAGCATTAACTGTCTAGCTAACAGACTTCATATGATGTTGGTGTTATGTGACTACAGTCTCTGATTTCACTGGTCTGGGTGGTTTGGCTTGCAAAGCCAAATGAGAGGTTATTTTCAGCTACTGACCCTCCTACCTAAACAGCACCCCCTGGTGGCCGGGTCAGTTGACAGAATGACAGCTGACAGTGGTGCCCGGCTGAGCTGAGCTGTTGCCGGGATGCAGAAGCTGAGACTGCCTCTCCACCTGGCAACTCTCCCACACAAACCAGCATGTGGGGAGAAAAACAAGACTGGAGACTGGGGCCCACGTAAAGCCACCAGATGCTGAAAACCAAGAGAGTGAGCTGGCCAGATTCCTGCAGCCATGGAGATGCACGAACGGACCTACCTGGTGATCGATGACAAGGACGTGATCAACCGGTGCTGTGCAGGTTAACCTGATTCTGTCTGACCTGATCTTATCTGCTCTTATCTTAGTGAAAGATAACATGACTGACCATTTTCCTGCTGTCATCCAGCTAGATAGAAGAAGTTGTGAAACCCATTAAGCATTTTTAGAGCAACTCCCTATGCTTTCCTGTGGCCCCCCTCCCTTCCTGTCACCATGTTAAAATCCTGGTCCAGTGCAATTAAATAAAATTAATGTGCAAAAACCCCTCCCCACCACTTTAACCCCCTTCCCATCCAATCGGGCCCCTAATGCATTCTGCATTGCATCGTGTTGCAGATGCTCTAAGCTGCAGTGTAAATGAAGGTCTGCTGTCTGGAATATTAATAAATCAAATTGTCAAATGAGGGTGGGGGGGGCGTCAGCTGGGCCCTGGGGCAGGAATGTAAACCTGATTTGTTTCTGTAGCATTTACAGACACAGGTGAATAAACAAACAAACAAACAAAAAAACGAATTCAAGACTGACAAAAGGGACTTGTGGCAGTGATGCAGCCAGAATGTGGGCTTGAAGATACCTGGGCTGAAGTCTAGAGGGTTCTGCTGAAAAGGGGCGTCGCCTAATTGATTAATAGATTTTTAACACCCCCCCCCCTCCCCCAGTCGACTACACTATTGCAGACCATGGTCAGAAAGTCCGCTCCTGAGAATCCCCAAGCAGGACAGGAAAGTGGACACCCCCGCCCTTGTTCAGCATTTGTGTCACACGTCTTGGGGGGTCAAGGTGGTCCCCTGGTGGCACTGAATCTATTTTAAGTCCCACCCCCCAGATACCCTCAGTGTTCAATACATCCCCAGAAGCTTAGTGTGCAGAATATGAACATTCATATATCAAGATCTTCTCCTTATTTAATAAAATAATTTGCCAAAAAAACATAGCTTAGTGGCATTAAGTTCGGACATTTCACTAAACGTGACTGACAGCTATTGGGGAAAAAAATCCATACTCACCGTTACTTCTGTAAAGCGGGTCTTTGTATTTGGACAAACACTGTATACCGCATAGTCAGGTTATGCTGTTGAAGACCATGGAGGACGCGTTTTCCGCGCGGAACAGATCGCATTGGTTGGGAAGAGTAATCTAGCCCGGCAGTTTTTATTAATTCTGCTGACATTAAATCCAAATCTTGGCCTGTTTATAAATAAGATCTTTGTAGAAATACGAAAACATGACACTGAAAACCAGACTTTATTAGCAAAACATAATTGCACCAGCCTGGCTATTGGTTGTAAACATGAAGGCTCAGATCAGATAAATGATGCCCGTATGCATAAAAGGCTTTTAAACAAATAAGTATTTTATCTTGCTGTCGAAGCCAAGGGCTCTTCTAGAGGCCTGGTATTTCGGCGTAATCGACACGCACCCTCAAATACAAGCCAGACTTCTCAAAGACGGTTATTAAAAAAAAATCACGACACAGCCTATCCTACAGCACATGCGCCCACCTTGTCCATTATATCCTTTGTAATTCAACATGAGATTTAAAGCGTAAATAAAGCAAAACATTACACCGCTGCTTTAAAAACAATCATTTGCCTTCTGTTGCTTAGAAACGAGCACAGAAATGTGCTTTTCAGAGGCAATGCATTAAAAACGTAAAGCGAACGGTCTTACAGAATCGATGGGGACTAAATTGGTAGCGTTTTAACATCGGTTATGTTCATTCGGAGTTCTTAATTAAAAAAAACATATCATATAGCCCATTCCTTTTTAACAACAAATTAAGAAATGATGGTCATTTATTTTCAGTTTTATTGGCATATTAAAAGAAGTTAACAGCATCAGCCGAACTTCGCCTGTGGCTTTCTGTTTTTACGTGGCAGTTTTAAAATGTATTGATTTATCATAGAATTGTGCTGAGCTCAGACCAAAGTGAAGAGAAAAAAGTCAGTAGGTCCCTAGCTGGTAAACGCGACAACAACTCAGTGATATTCAGATGGAGTTCTAGGTCAAACTGGTTTGTTCGACTTTCAAGAAATTTGAGTTCTAGTGAGTTTGGGAACCCAGGTACCACTTTACTTAATTTCAACATGATTTACAGTTTTTATATTTTCCAATATACTTTGATATTTTAAACTAATTACCTGTTGGACTTTCACACTGAGTAACGAGCCTTTACTTAACCTGGTTTTCATTAATTATCTGGGCATTTCACACATTTCCAAGTATATTTTATGTAGTGTTTCCCTTTTAGAGTTTAAAGACAAATATTTCCTTTAAAACAGGTTGCGATTCCGTAAAGCATTTACTAAATTTACGCTGGCTAACAAAATATCACTATTTACTTTTACTACGCTAATTACTTTATTAATTGCGTAGGCCTACGTTTGCTACTTTATTACCTTATTTTATCTTTTAAGTGTTGAGTAAGGTACTAAATTTACGTTGTTCCAGTTCAACTCTATTGGCCCATGCACTATGAGAATTCATGTAAATCAAAAATATCATATTCATACTAAAAACATTTCGGTTTCGAATAAAATCTCGCTAGCTGTTCTAATGGACTGGTTCGTCTTTATAACCTATACATACCGTATACATGCTCTCAAGGAGTTTCGGTCTAACACTCAGACAAGTGTGTTGCCCTCCATTGTGTATGACCAGGCAACATGCAACTAATGCAACAAGCTTACTAAAGTAGCCTAATATCTGTTAGAAAAGGGAAGAGAGTGAAATCTTTGTTCAAAGTATCAAATGCATTAAGCTCGAAGGCTTCTCAGATTCCAGAACAGCCGGCTGGCAAATAGACCAGACATCATCTTTTATTTAAATAAGGGCAAGCCAAAAAGACAAAGCAGTGAATAAATTGTAAGTTTTTTTTTTAAATATAAGACTCACTGGTTGTTCGACACCTCCTGGTGACCCCTACACACACACTCAATATTCCCCAACGTCTGCCCACGGCAGCTTGCGCCGGCTGCCCTGTGCAAAGTCACCTGCAAAGGTGACACTTTGTCATTTGCGAAGAAGCCCGAAGCGCTTTGAAGACAGTGTAACTTCATCCGAATGACAGGTGGCGGCCCGCAAGTCACTCCAGACTTACACCGAGTGAGCACTTGGGTGGAGACGGACATGTCCCAGAATATTTCATTTTCATTAGCGTGCGTTTAGACAATTTAAGAAAATAATTGGTCTTGGTCATGTGGAAAAGACCGGGGCGTGCTTGGTTTGCCTAAGTGTATTAGACAGAGCTGTCATAGGAAAACTGGAAGAAAGGATAAACAGACAAGAATGGAATAGACGTTTCCGATAGTAGACCTTTTAAAGCATTCTCATCAGCACAATTCACGAAGTCTGATGCCAAATAAAAATTAAGAAAAATATAAATGTAAGCCTAATTTCTTGACGGGCTACTTTTCAATGGTACTAATAGGCTATAAACATTCGTTTAAATTAATACGGAAGGATACCCCATGTCACGTAAAGCATGTACAGGTCTATGTCGTTTTTGTGCTGGGCTAATCAATTTCAACAAATATCACGGCATTAATGATTCGGATCTTTATGCAGACATCTGTTTATATAATCAAAGTTCCACTTGGTGTTTCTTGGTTAGCGACACCTTATTCAACGCCATGTCATTTGCTCTTTCTCGCGTCTCGTCACGCTGTCAATGCATTTAACATGACATAAATCTCTTGAACTATTGCGCCGAACCTCTAGTTGTGTATAATCAATGCTGCATGACTTGCAGTTATTTCATTGATACTTGCACACTGC
Organism: Cyphomyrus plagiostoma; assembly: GCA_019775915.2. NCBI lineage: Eukaryota > Metazoa > Chordata > Actinopteri > Osteoglossiformes > Mormyridae > Cyphomyrus > Cyphomyrus plagiostoma. The sequence continues at coordinate 24,444,942 of JABFEA020000138.1, read as the reverse complement.
ACCTTTCTTTATGCATCAACAAAACCATTTTTAGCAAGCATCCCGACCAGCCGCCCCCCTAAAAACAATCATGTTCTCGGTTTACAACTGGCGCGTCGATGTAGTTTGCAGTCGATAACCAACCACAGCTTCCGCGCGTGACTGACAGCGTGGGCATGAATTATGAGGGGATAATTTAAAAAATCAAATAAGTAATCAAAAACAACCAATACAACCCCCTGGACCTCTTAAATGGGTGGAGACCTCACCCCTCCCCCCAAGCTCAACCCAAAGTTATGTCCTTGACAGACAGTAATTAGCGACTCTCGGAGTCAAAGAAAGGCAAACACCAGAGTGAAAAAGTCAAATGTTACAGTTCAAAAACCAAAATATGCCCGAAACACGGAGTTCGGACTAAATATGTATAACTTATGTAGTTTGGTTATAACTGTCATTTGAAGAAGAGAGGGATAATGTGACAAAGACCAGGCCACTGCCAATAAGGTGACAAGGTAATAACAAGGTAAGGCCAATATACAGGGTACTGTGAGAACAAGCCAAGCACGGGGCAAAATACGGGAAAAAAAAACAAGAAAAGCATAGGCAGGCACCTTCAAATAATATCAAGTTTACACTTAGGCTTGAGTTTGCTGTAAAATAGGCCTAAATGTGCTATTTGGCTGCCTTGCACAACGCATTGCCAAAACGCAACATAAATACCTACATGTCTAACTGATAGATATTACACTGGAAACCCCGTTCACAGAGAATAGCCATAGGCGCTTTATCGGGGCTAAAGGACTGTTTAGGACCGAGTCCTCACCCCACGCCTCTCACTATCCCTCTTCGCCGGGCGCCATACAATCAGCCTGCAATGGATGAGCTCCGCCTCCGAAAAGTAGGAGAAAGGGTACAATAAAGGCAAACATTCCGGATGCTGGGCGGATTGCGAGTATAATCATGTATATCAACACGACGATTTCGGAGAGCGCATGTAGACTGGGGGCGGGGGTGCGGGGTGGAATGCCCGGATGAAGCTTTCGCTCGTCGCCGTGGCTCTCAGTCCACAAGGCAGCGCAAGAGCGGGGAGAGAGCAGGCTGCTTGGAGCGGCACGGGCAAGGGGGCGATCCGCTGATGTTTCTCCGCTTTTGACAATTCAACAAATGGGAGCCCCCATCTATCCGATGTGCAGAGTGATGGGACTGACTAGCAGAAAGAACGACTCGGGAGGATTTGCAGGGGCAGTTTTTCCTCTAAGCGATTGATTCTGTTTTTCGCCCACGACTGTAAATGGTGGGCGCCGCTGCCGATGCTCCAACCGCTTTTTAAACTGGGGGATCGTCAAACGGAAATTCAGCTTTAGCTGACAAGGACACGTTTTCGGAGGCAGTTTCAGACCGTTCGGCGACAAGGCGAAGCGGAATCGGTGTTCGGTCGGTAAAGTGTTTCGTCCGTTGCGCATCGATTAACTGCAGCAAGTTTGTGAGAGACTGGGCATATTCGTTATGTCTCTACTGGTGGCTGGTCCCGACAAAAATAAATACGATCAAATACCTTTACAGTATTTACAGTAAATGAAGTAAAAAATTATATTATTTATACATCATTATTTTAAGTGAGAACATCCGTATGGTATGGTCATCAGGTCTTGGTGGAATCGTCATAGGCTCTTGATTGATATATTCCTTATAAATAGTGCTTTAATTAAATAAAACTTCTTACCTTCACTCACACATATTGTGGGTCGTATCTTGCTTATTAGCGTGTTTGTATAGTATAACATTATTGCAGTTGGGAAAGAAATATGCGTTACTTTCCGCAAACATGTAACAATTTTGTTTGAAATAAGTTTCGCATCAAGAGAATTCCGTTACATAAAATGGCGCAGAAATAGTGTTTATAGGCACCGATGGCGTATGTTATGGAGCTTTAGATGGATGTATTTTGCTGGAGGTGGGAGAATAACTTGTATGCGTGAAGTGTGGTGCAGAATCGCCTATGTAACAGCAGCCGCTCTCTTCAGATCAGCAGGTCGGCAGAAAAAGAGTTTCGCGTGTAGCTCCGGCGGATGAACAAGTCGGCTTTACTTTTTCCTAGTAGTCTAATTCAGTAATGGCCAGGTTCCGTAAGAAAGCCTGCGTGGCTCTTTTTCTGTTTACGCTGTTCATTTTCGGCACTATGATGGGTCTGAGAACACTGAAGCCAAGTGACGGCTTCTCTGACCTGGCCCCAGGGCTGGATCTCATGCCGATGGTCGGCGATAGGATGGAACGGCGCTCGGCGTCCAAGGACGTGGTGGTCTCGCCGGGTCAGGTCGGCGCTGCACGCAATACTAAAGTCGTCCTCCACAATGCCGACCAGGAGAGAAGCATATTCTACGACGTTCACATATTTTACTACGTGTGGTACGGAAACCCTCAGATCGATGGGAAATACATCCACTGGGACCACGTTCTCGTGCCACACTGGGACCCTAAGATTGCGGCCAGTTATCCGAAAGGACGCCACACGCCTCCGGAGGACATCGGCTCCAGTTTCTACCCAGAGCTGGGACCTTACAGCTCGAGGGACCCGGCCGTGCTGGAGTCGCACATGAAGCAGCTGGAAGCTGCGGCAGCAGGTACAGTATGAAGGTGCATTGGCGTTTCGCGCTGATTTGATAAACATCCCAAAAGCGCAGTTATAAATCACGGGGACTAGAAAATAAGAGCGCTTCACGCTAGGTCCACCTACAAACGGGTCGATTCAGATCAAATTATAATGTAACTTTGACCACTTTGTCGCTTGATGATGCTCTTAAGTGACGCTATAATTATTTTATAGTTCGCCATATAGAAGGAGCTAAACGTTCAGATCCTTCACGCTGTGATTCAGGACCTAGAAAGAGGACAGCTCCTGACATCTGATGACCAGTCAAAAGCAGATGTTGAAGGAGTGTGGAATCACCATCAGCTTAATGTGTATCAGAAAACATATTTTTTCTTTTTGAAGTGAATCCAGTTACTTCTGTATTTTTGTTTATGTAAAGAAATTGTTTTCTAAAACGAGAGGATCTTGCATTCATGCTAGTCCATGTTTCAAAGAAATGGTGAAGGTGACAATTATGGTGTTAAGCTCTGGTGCAAGGTAACCAGGGCAACTGCTTTAAGCTTTCCTGTTTGCCTTTGTGTACAAGGAGAGCTGTTTGATGGGCCTGAGGCTCTCGCACAAGGACACGTGTTCGGGACTGGGGGGACTGTAGCTGAAGTAGGACTGATGACCACAATATTATTCTGTGGCAACCACCCCACCCCCCCCAAACCTATAACAGCTATGAAATTAAATCCTGAGTGGAACACTGTTTTCCCGTTTCTTACTCAGAGGGCTATCTTTGCTTCTCTGGAGGTCTGCCCCAGAGATAACACCTTTAGGACAGGTATGAGGGCAACTCAGGGGGGTATCTCAGGACAAAAAGGGCGAGTGATGTGTCCAGGACCCCAGAGCCCTCGGCCTGTGCACTTGCAGCCATTGGCTCCATCGTGAAAGCCCAGCCCCGGAAGCAAGGGTGCGGCCAGTTTTCCGCACTAGGTGACAGATGGAGACCAGGAAGACACCCCCGGGAGCACAGGGTGAGGAAGAAGCCCAGTTAATCTGAGCAACTGGCACTGGCAGCCACAAAAAAAAGAGAAAAAAATCTGTAAGCTTCTGTAATGTGAGGGATTTGGTGGGGCTGGTGGCCCAGTCATGAGTGCTGGAGGTGGTGTGATCAAGTGGGTGTCTGTCAGCACTTGTGTGCCCCTGTCCATCCTGCTGTCGCGTGCTGCTTACAGGTCACATTAACCCTGGAGAGCTACGAGCTGTTGTGTGCCTGATGTGTTGAAAGGTGCCTCTGTGACAGTGACAGAAAACCTCTGTATATTAGCCTGCAAGGACCGTGAAGACGGTACTAAGTCGATGGCTGATCAATAGGTTAAATGATGCACTTCTCTGGCCATCACACATTCTGCGGACAGGACACTGGAGCAACCGTTCCTGCAGGAGGGTGAGGCGGAGGCGTTCTGACTTGGTGGGGTCTTACCACCATACAGGGGTTCTGGTGCTGTCCTGGTACCCGTCGGGGCTAGCAGATGACAACGGGGAGCCGATGGAGGACCTGGTGCCAGCTATCATGGACGTGGCTCACAGACACAGCATTAAGGTAAGATTAAAAGGGGGGTGAGTTGTGGAGTGGGGGACAGAAATAGGTGGGATTCAAAATGTTAGCCTGCAGCTCAGGATCAGACTGTTACCGTGGAGCTGAGGTTCAGACCATTAGCCTGCATCTCAGGATCAGACTGTTAGCGTGGAGCTGAGGTTCAGACCATTAGCCTGCATCTCAGGATCAGACTGTTAGCGTGGAGCTGAGGTTCAG
>JABFEA020000138.1:24423053-24434088 GCA_019775915.2 Cyphomyrus plagiostoma | reverse complement strand
CCTGGGCGCCGGTGGGGGTGCAACCCCGCTGGGGTGTTTTTTATCCCCGGGGGTTTTTTTGCGGGGGGGGGGGGGGGGGGGGTCATTAAGGCACTTTATTCAAATTGGTGGTGGAATCGCCCAGCCGGAGATTTCTGAAGCGACAGTGTTTGGCAAGCCGCCGTGTCTTGACCCTTAGTGAGGCTCGCTAATCGCTGACCACCGGCAAATGTCTGTAATTGACCAAGGAAAGCAGTGGCAGGAGCGAGGCTGGCACTCAGCTCCCAGGCTCAGACCCTTCATCTCGTCAAGAAGCTCTTTCCCGCTGCGGTTTATGGCTGCACCCCCCCCCTTCGCGCCCCCGCCGCTGTTCTCCCGGGGCTGCCGTCTCGCCGCCATCCTTCATGTATAATTCACTGCCGCGGTCAGTCAGCTGTCGGGAGAGAGTTTGCCGCAGCCCTGTCTCCCGTCTTTAGGATACCGCCGCCGTTTGAATGTTCCTGGGAATTGAGAGTGTTTTAGTGCTTAAACTGAACACATTCTGCCAAAGGGATTTCACCCGCTAATGCAGATGGACGCGTTCACCGAAACTGTCAGCCTGTGTCTCCTTCCGGCAGAGAGAAAGGGAAGTGGCCCAAGCCAGCCTAGTGACTATCTGGAGATCGGACAGGCCTCGGAAGCCTCGGTATGGGGGGGGTGGGGGGGGTGGCGCTTACAATTTAAGCCAAACGGCAGGTTGGCCTCTCAGCTACACAGCTGCTCAGGGCAAATGCCTGACAGAGGATCCGCTTGGTAAGACCTTGGACCTTGCAGTCACAGTGACACCAACGATATCGCCAGCAACACACTAACGGTAAAACGAGCCATTTAGTATAAAAGAGGCTGCGTCTCTATCTGAGCACCAGTAACGCATCACCAGAGCCCGTTTAAATCTGCTGCCGTGTTAAATCACACCTGGGGCAGGGAGGGTATGTCAAAAGGGTTTGTATAATGCAGCTTCCTGCCCCCTCCTAGTTGTTTGGGAGGGTGGAAAAGCGTGAGGGGGTGGGGTAGGTAGAGGGGGGAACTGTAGATTCAATTAGACCTAATTACCTGCAATGGCTGCATAATGAGCGGCTAATGAGTCCTGGCTCCCAGACTGCTGTGGACTGTGATGAGCTATAAATTAAATGAAAAGGCCCGGTTTATACATTACAACTTTCCTGGTTCCGACCGTAAGCACAGGGGTACTTTGGGGGGCTTGGGGACATTCCTAATCTCAGTCCCAGACTCTAGTATGATTTTCTTAACTGCTATGTTCCATGCTGTCAGTGCTTTTATTTTAGATGTTTCTTAGAGTCTGAGAGATACAATGATTCGTAATAACGACACTTACTAATGCATGTGAACATTGCGTGGCTTCGGCGGTTTGTCAGCTTACCTAGGTTTGCCTATACGAGTCGCGTAATGCAGAGGTCCCCAACCACCGGGCCGCGGACCGGGTCATTTGGTACCGTGCTGCATTGAAAAAAATATTTTATTTCGTCGTATTTACCCCCCACACTTTAAAGGCCGGTCTGTGAAAATATTGTCTGATATGTAACCGGTCCGTGGCGCAAAAAAGGTTGGGGACCGCTGGTGTAATGGGTTTGCCAGCGATTTGTAACCTGACCAGAGGCGGACATTTCAGGTCCAGAAAATAAAAATCCAAACCAGGATTTTTTTTCAACCAACCAGTTGAATATAAAGAGTCACAGTCCCAGAGTACTGAACTGGTTGGTTGAAACAAAATCTTGGTCTGGAGATTTACACTTTCTGGACCTGAAATGCCCGCCTCTGAACCTGACGGATATCCGTTACCTGGCTGCAAAGAGCAACCAGATAAAATTGTACATGACAGAAAAACAGCGAAAGTGTGATTGGTGTCTCAACAGTAAGGGAAGTGTGAAGATGTTAACACCCTCTCTACTGTTGGTTTTGGATGATTAATTTTTTTTCCCCTGTACTTCACATGTAACACCTCTGGCACCTTGTATTCTCTCATTTTGAGTGGTTTGACCTGCTTGATTCCGAGCGACCCTGTCTTTTGTGTGATTTCCTCCCACAGACCGGTGATGTGTTTGCCTGAAATGTGTGAGTGCCCAGGGTAGAATGGCTCCCTTCCAGAATGTTCCCCTGCTGCTTGGGACAGGCTCCAGGCTCGCCCTGACTCCATCCTGCATGGGCGGGTGAATATGACAGCAGCTAATAACAGAGGTTGATTCACGGTCGTTCCTGGTTGTCTCCACAGGTGGCCTTCCACATCCAGCCTTACAAAGGACGGACGGACCACACCGTCCACGAGAACGTCAAGTACATCATCGACAAGTAGGTGCTTTGCTACCGAGATTGCAGGTAACTTTACTTTATCCTACCAGCCCCAAGCTGATCCGGTGTGAGGGACTGCAATATCAACGGAGGCAGGTAGGAGGCAGTAAGTCCTCAGTCTGAGTGAAAGCCGGTGCCTAACTGTGACACTGAAGTCCACACACCAGTTGTATCACTATGGAGAAGATATTGCCGGGGTACTCGTGTATTTTTCAGTTTTTGGGTGAGCTGCCCCTTTAACTAACATGACATAGGTGTTGACCTGCAGGTGGTCATTTCCATGCTAGGGGATTGGAAGCTACGGTCTAATGGCATCTTGACAGTTCTTTTTCATGGCAGAATGAGAAACACACACTCTGCTGCTTTTCTGAGCTCTGTTGATCTGCGGACAGCGGAAGTTCTATGCGGTTCATGCTGCAGGTAGAAATGATGTGTTTTATGTTTCATGGGCCCAAGGCCGCTGTGACCAATGATTTATGGCTTAGCGGGGATCCTGGGTCTGTCCTTATTTCCAATCATGCTGAAGGTGCAGAGCCACCCTTATTTGTGCTTTTGGGTTTGGGTATACATGAGAATTAACCTTATTTTTATTTCCAGAGGCTTTTAAGCTTCTAGATATGGGGGAAGCCCGTGGTTTCGCAGATGAGGATTTTCACTTGTGACTGGAATGTCGCAGGTTCGAATCCCAGGGTCAGCAGAGTAGTGTCATCATTGGGCCCTTGAGCAAGGCCCATAACTCTAGTTGATCCAGGGCCCTAACCCTGCTCCCTCATCCTCAATTGTACATCGCTGTGGGAAAAAAGTATCTGCTAAACAATGTAGAAGTATTATGTCAAAGACCGATTTACCTGTCACCCTGTCCAGGTATGGGAATCATGGGGCCTTCTACCGATTCAAGACCAGCACAGGCAAGATCCTGCCCATGTTCTACATCTACGACTCATACCTGACGACACCAGAGTCCTGGGCCAACTTGTTGACTCCCTCGGGCTCACACAGCCTGAGGGGCGGGGCCTACGATGGGGTCTTCATTGGGCTTTTGGTGGAGGAGCGCCACAAGCATGACATCCTGGCCAGTGGCTTCGATGGCATGTACACCTACTTTGCCTCCAATGGCTTCTCCTTTGGCTCGTCTCACCAGAACTGGAAGGCAGCAAAGGCCTTCTGTGACAGCAACAACCTGCTATTTGTGCCCAGCGCGGGGCCAGGCTACATCGACACCAGTGTGCGGCCATGGAACAACCACAACACCCGCAACCGAGTCAACGGGCGCTACTACGAGACGGCTCTGCAGGCGGCGCTCTCTGTGCGGCCAGAGATCGTCACCATCACCTCCTTCAACGAGTGGCACGAGGGCACACAGATCGAGCGGGCTGTGCCCAAAAAGACGGTCTCTCGCCACTACCTGGACTACCAGCCCCACAGACCCGACCTTTACTTAGAGGTCACCCGCAAATGGGCCGAGGAGTTCAACAAAGAGAAGGAGCAGTGGCTCATGTGAGGGTCGCCCGGCTGATGCACACGTCACTGATAACCTCCGCCCACCTGGGCCTGGGTGTTCCTTCGAAACATGCTGATGTTCAGACTTCAGATCTCAAAGTCCTCCTTGACGGACTTCGATTCACACAACTTGTTTGGAGGTCGTTGGCCATATTCAGGAAAACGCCATTCCTCCTTGGAAACTTCCTATTTGCACCAGATTATTCAGACATCCTCCATCTCCAAACCATGCCAGATCTGGGACTCAGCAGCTCCTGCTCGCTCAGTCTTTTCATAATGAGTCAGAAGGTTCCAGACCAGAGACAAATCTTGCTCTTGTTCTAATCTTTTGGACCACACCTTGCACCCTGTGCTCTGCTAGAACCTTCCCTGGTTCCCGCCCTCCAGCTTCTGAAACAGCAGTTATACACAGAGAAACCGCTCTGTCTTGGTGAGCACCCACCCCTCCCCCCTCCCTAAATGGGGGTGGGGAACCCACATGACTAACAATGGTCCATTCTGCCACCCTGCCTCTCATTCAATCCCAAAGAGTGAAACTACAGAACAGCATACCCCCCTCAGTCACAGCTGCCCCCCCCAGCATCAAATAAAGTCTAGGAGCAACAGCTGGAATGAGGATACTTACATCTGTCAAGACAGAAACACATACGGCCGTGACCTCTAATCAGTATCTGTTCAAACCTCCCATGTAATCTCTATCAGTGACACTATAAGTAATTAATTTGATTGCAGAGCAATCCCTGGAATTAGTCTCCGCAGCCTGAAATGTGCAAGGTTCCTTTACACGCCCCTGCACGTAACAAACCACTTCCAGAATGCTTATGGTCTATTTTTTTTTCCCCCTTCGTTAATTTTCACCTTCAGGTTAATTGTCAAGCAGATGCTTTTGTCAAGAAGTCAAGTACAAGTGAGCAAAGTCTTGGGTCAGAAAGCAGGATCAGCCAACATCCCTGGGCAGTTGGGGTTAAGGGTCTCGCTCAAGGGCCCAGTGGTGATCTGATGAGTCTGCTGGCCGTGACCTTCCAAACACGGACATGGATTCTGGACCTGCTGAGCTACACCCAAGCCATTTGAGAATGACAGCCAGAGAAACTGGAAGCACCTTAACTTAGCCAGTCCCTGTCAGTCTCCGCTGAATAGATGGACCAGAAAAAAAAAAAAAAAAAGCAACAATCACATTTAATTTGGATTTTTTTTTAAGTTAAAAATGACCCAGATCTTCAAGGGTGAGAGAATAATGCAGAGGATAGCTTTGGGGTGCTTAAGAAATTTGTTTGGAACATGCTGAACCCACGGTCTTTGCTTGTCAACGGGCAGATGGAGAGGATCGTTTTTCTGCTGGGTCACCTTTTCCAGAGGAGCAGGAAGCCCCAGCAGAAGTAATAGTAGCTTTTGTCTGCAGTCTGCCACTCGTTCAGAGAGCCTCCGCCCTCAGTAGTAGGCCTGGGTCCATTGATTCAGGCCGGTCAAGGAGACTGAGGTGTGGTGATGTGGTGGGACAGAGGTGCCCAAGAATCACGATCCATTACAAAAACATCAAGAAAAAAATAATTTATTAAAAAACAGTTTGGTTTACATCAGCCCAGACACTGTAATAATGAACAGGCCACTGAGCCCCCTTGGGGATTCTGCTTAACAGAACATTTGTAACATCAACATCAACTGAAATCAGCCAATCGCTGCTGCACTCAGCTGAAGGGGTGTGGCCTTTATGCTTTACAGGTTACTGACATCACACCCAACCAATGAGCCGCCAACTTACCCGCTGCATTTCCCATCAGCTGGGAAAGCAAGTGGGTGGGGCAAAACCCAATATGAAAGAATACAAAACAGCTGTAGATCACATACAGAGGAAATGTCAATTTTTTATACTTAAACCTTTGAGCAACACCTAAACTCAACAGGACTGAGATTGGTGACATTGATTGACACCACCAGAAATGAATCAAACCCGTATAACCCCACCTGATGAAGGAATGCACACACACATCAGGGCTGACCCAGAAAGAACAGCTCCCCCTTGACCCCACCCACTTTCAAAGCCACATCCCCAGTTCCACATCACAGTGGAAGCAAATGTCGGTTCAGTCACCCCCATCCCAATTCCTGTTCCACCTGATCAGTCCATATCTCTCCTCCAGGAGGGTGACGGTGGGGGAGAAGGCACTGCAAAAGACGGGGGGCGGCAGTTAGGAGAGGACAGATTATAAAAGTTTACACCATGACACAGTCCAAGCAGGGAGAACGAGCCTTTACACCACAGTAAACGCTACTGCATTATTTTTACGCTGGGGACTGGATTAGTTACCCGTAGTCTAAGGACTCGGGCTCCATATAAATGTGACACGTCCACATATTAATTTCAAACGCTGCTGTCAGGGCACCAAAACGAAAGCCGTGATACTCTGTGCGGCACGGAGATGGTCTCTTCCAGCAGCCAGGTGAGCGGAGTGCCCAGCAGCCCCCGGAGAGACCCTAGCTGCAGGCTGAGGAGGACCGGGGCTTCCTCACAGACAGAGAGGTGCTTCGGGGGCTCGCAGGAACATCCTACACAGCCTAGGCTTTCCCGATACCCACCAGCCCGGTCGTATGACGCAGTATTTGCCTGTGGCGGAGAGGTCAACCACGGTCGACCCCAGACGTGACTGTGGAGTTTGGTCCCCGATGGGGCCTCCGTCGACCACCAGGGCCAGCCTGGACCACAGCTCCTGAAACTCCTGCAGAGAGAATGATTGTGATCAAAATGCTCCTCAGGGAGTTCTGCAAAATTCCCTGAAATCCCACCTGGAACAAAGCTGAACACATCCGGGGTAAAGGAGGTGACAGAGCATCAGCACTAAAAGGGTCTGACCTTTCGGGGGAGGGACACGACTGCCTAGCCTTCAGACTCTAATCACACCAGTGTTTGGGCAGCTCATTAGTTCCCAGAAGGGATGGGAACTGAACTCAAGGTCACCCCAGAGCATGGGATATGGAACGGTGTGAACAAAATCGGGCCTGTATTGGAGCGCGTAAGCCTTAGTAAAAGACGCTTGATAGATATTCTTAAAATCAGCAGAATCTTTTTATTAGCGTTTCCATGACGAGCGAGAGTCACGCAAGCGATGTAAATAATGAATTTCCTTAAATAAAATTGCTCTTTCACTGTTGGAAATTGCGGTCACTCCCCCCCCCCCCATCACATTCCAGGCTGTAGGAAATATTTTGGACTCACTTGTACGGCGACGGTGCTGGTGTTGGAGCTGACGTTGGCGCTGGTGAGCGCCAGGGGTTCGCCGCACATCTGGGACAGCCGGCGGATGAAGGCATGGTCCGGGATGCGCACGCCAACCAGCTGGGGGGGGGGTCAAACACAACAACTCAGAGCGGTGTCCACAACAATCTTCACAATGCACGAAGTCCCGGTTGCTTATGAATCTCTACCAAAGCTTAATTCAGTTTATTTTCAAGGCAATTTAATTCATAATTCATAAGCCATTTAAGAGCATTAACACTGAAGATGGGCCTGGGGGATAAGGTCCTCAGAAGGGAAGATAGAGGCTTACAGAAGTAAAGGGGTTGAGGTCCTGATTCAGCTTGTCAGATCTCTCCATGACCAGCGTTACCGGGCCTGGCAGCAGGTCCCTCAGCAGGGCCTCAGGGACGGTTACCTTACAGTACCTGAAATGCCGGGAGCAAGTACATACTGAACGCAGGGTGTGTCGGGCTCAGTGCCGAACGGGAAATCGCCAGTGGTGCGTCACTGGTGTAGTGTAAAGCTGCTCATGTTAAACAGTGACTGCAAACCTGTCCTCCAATCCACCAATAAAAATGACCGATTATCTGAATATTTGAAAACCTGACTCCACAAACAGGAATCTGCACAGAAGCAAAGACTGGTTCTGCTACAAACAAAGGCATACATCCATCCATCCATACATCCATCCATTCTCCAACTTGCTTATCCTTCTGGGTTGTGGGGGGTCCGGAGCCTATCCTGGAAGCTAAGGGTATGAGGCGGGGAACAACCCAGGACGGAGGGCCAGCCCATCGCAGGGCACATTGACACACCATTCACTCCTACATGCACACCTATGGCCAATTTAGTAACTCAATAAGGGCATTAAATAAACTTTAAAAAAATATTTTTTTATTTAGCCATTTTAATTTGATTGAAGGCCAGCTGCCATTTTTGTTGGAACAGCATAAAAAGCACCACATTTCCCATCTTACAGAAAGATCAGCATGCAATTTACGATTGCGGATTCTACCAAAAAAAATTTACATCCATTTTCATTACTCTCTAAAACAGCGGAAACATACTGCATATGAGGCACACGCTAATTCGCCACTCCAACTGCAGGTTGTGGGGCAGACTGTTGGACCTACTTGTATACGTCTTCCACTTCGCCCACGCAGATAGCCAATGGCTTCCCATTGTGGCGTCCCTTGATGTCATACACCTTCCCGACAGCCTCAGAGTTCTGTGCCAGGCAGGCCAATCCATATATGGTGTCCGTCGGCACGGCGACCACTTGCCCCTCCTTCAAGGCCTGGACTGTGGTCTCCAAGATGCTCTCGGTATCTATGTCGCAACCAAACATTACAATTACAGCCCGGGAAACCTGCACTTCAAACACTACACCACACAGAAAAAAAACAACTGTTTTGTTTAACTATTGATTGGCCTGAATGTGTCATTGCTAATCCAGTTGCAAATACCAGAGATATCAGGTCAGGGTTAAACAAGCATCAACGTCCATTTTAGAAAATTAAAGCGTTTCAACACCCTGAAATATACTGGCAATATAATTTCATACTAAGAAACCACACGTCACAAAGGCAACATTGGGTTTTCACACCTGCATGGTTAGGGGTTAGATCCCCTCTGGCTGACTGTGTTGCTTGCATGCTCTTCCAGTATTTCTGTAGGTTACCTCCTAAGGCGTAGCTTGGGTAAACTGCCCTTAACATTGGAGGAGTTACGAAAAAAAATTGCACATAACTTATAGGCAGTTTGGCTGCTGATAGTGTAGACACGGAAAGGACGTCTCCATTTGGTATTGACGAGTAACAGCAGGTCTGTTCTCGCCATACAAATGGAACACATGTCTCTTTAACAGAAGATCGAGGTGTTTCCATGAGATGAAAGAGGGATTTGAACCACGTTATTCCACGATACATCCCAGGAGACTAAGCTTAGCTGTACTAATACCAACTCAGTGGTATAAGAAGTTTCTCATCATTCAGAAGCATACTTAATCGTAATTAAATGAAACACCTAGTTTTGCTAATATTCAAAGCTATAAATATTCCACAACAAATAAGACACATTTAATTAAATGGTCAAAAGACATAATCACGACAGAAATTCTGTAGTACGCCAAAACGGCAGAAAAGAGTTCCTATCAATTCGGATGTGTTAAAATTATTACAGAATGAGTTAGTTATTTAAAAATCGCTTTAAATTAACAATTAAAAATACATAGAGAATGCAACGACCGTCAAATTCTGGACAACATCGGAGCAGGTAGGGACTGCTGATTTAGTAGGGGATGAACACCTTGCTCACCTTCGGGACAGACCCCCTCCGGTAAAGGCCAGTTAAACGCTCGAGGTCCCAGGCGCAGCACCCGGGTCCTTAGCTCCTTGCACATTACTGTGCTTTCCGTCTGTTGCTTCGTCCAGAAACGCTGAAGTCGCGATGGTGTTGCAATGTTGGCGACGAACCGGACCAGACGCATGTAGAAGGCGCCCGGCGAAAAGGATCCATAAACCACGCTGTTTTCTGACGAAATACATCGCAATACACTTCCGGGTTTAGTTTCTTAAAGGGGCAGGAGGCCGTAACACGCGCATATTAAACGGCAAATATACCGTTTCACAGCATTAAAATGTCAGAAATAAAACCAGTAATGTAATAATCCATCCTCTCGATTAATTGCACTCATTTTGTAAATTAATTAAATAACGCGGACAACTAATTGAACAGATTAGTTAAAAATTTCACAACCGATTGCCAATTACAAACGCCAAATAAAAGGTGTGTGACTGTGTGAGTCCGTGAGGGAAAAAAAAAAAAAAAAAAAAAAAAAGAGATGGCGTCCAATTCAGGTAACACATTAAAGCACAAAGCCTAGGGAAATCTGCATTGTTCGTTTATCTCAATAAATTGAAGTATAATAAATGTTTAGGTGAGACGGAGCTTGAGAAAAGTCAGCAGGCATGCGACACCGACGCTCTGAAGAACGAGGTTTGTTCCGTATTTTACTTGTGGGAGACTGTTTAACTAGTTAAAAATAACGTGAATCAACCCCAGTACAGTGTCAAACATAATGTATTATGCTTTTTGATTAGCTAATGTGGGACCTGACGTTTTTGGAACTGGGAAAGTCAGTTGTAAGCTGAAGCAGCCAGTGAGGAAATAAATACAAATTTACCAAGACAATGGCTCCTCCCACTACATGGTCAAGGGTCTGGTTCCCTATAAGCCTACAAGTTCAGTGTTTGAAGACTCACCCCACTTTTTTGGGCCCCTGAAACATCTCACTCATAATCTGCTGCCTTTTTCTCAGACTGCAGAACTGCTGAAAGATCTCAATGGGAGACTCTTCGAACTTCAGGAGAGGATAGACCTGTGCCACAAGCTGCTGGTGGACCTAAGGGCTCTGCGGGATGTTATGGCTGTGTGTTTGGGGAGGGCTGGTCTTTTGGAGTCCTTCCCACTATTTTTTTGCACTTGTAGAAATGGATTTGCTTTTGTTTTTCAGGCTAAAAATGATGGAAATGCAGCATAAGCACGTAGAAAGCAGACTCCAGAGAATATGCACTCCCCACCAAGAAGAAACCCTTTGTATGTTTTCACAACAATAAAATGTGGGAAAACTGACAAGTCAAAGGATTTAATTAGTATATTGCTTTCAATTCCAAAAAGTTATATTTACTTAATACTTTATACAAAACAAGCATATAAGCAAACAATTTTTCACATTGTACATTCTTTTAAAATACAAATCCTGTACATGTTAAATTTAATCTCTTTGGGTTTTGGAGACACTCTTCCTTTGGAAGCATTAAAAATCCTATTCATTAACCCCAGGTGGCTCAAAAAAGCAGAACAAATCCAGTGTACCAATGTTACATTTTTTTTTTTTTTTTTTGGCGCCCCGCCCCCCACGGAGGGGGGAGGACGGGGCCGGCCCGGGGCCTGAGGGGGGGAGTGGGGGGGGGG
>JABFEA020000138.1:24401111-24413410 GCA_019775915.2 Cyphomyrus plagiostoma | reverse complement strand
GGGGGGGGGGGGGTCACTAGGTCATGTGGACACCACCCTGGTTTATTCTGGCAGAGTGGGAGCCCATGTTCCATATACGTTGTTTGTCAAACCTTTCTAATGCCTGAAAGAGCACATAACAACCCACCAAAGTAGTCAGCAAAAACAACAGGCAGAGGCTCTCTGCAACCATCAATTCAGTACTAGTACAAGGGGAAAGTCATTTACTTAAAGGACGTATTAAATAAATCTTCAGTTGATATATTCCTAATATATTACAATATGCATAAGAATAGGTCTGTATTCTTACATAAGAGAACATTACATGAGTCACTGTTATATCAGTCTTTAAGACTGACATTCTGTGCTGCTCTGCATATGATGAAATACTACTGGACCTGTGTGTCCTTTGTGTTCGTTCCACTTAGCATTTATTTTCCAGCAATCCTGGACCATTTTCTAGGATTTAAAAATTGTATTCATAAAAAAAACTGATTAATCAAATATGGATTCCTGCTGTGTCTGTATCTAGCAGCATTACAACATTCTGCATTATGTTTTACAGGTAGGCAGCACAGAAAGAGCTCCAATTGTACAGCCATGATATCCAATTAACAAAACAGTAGTATTGTTGATGCAATTGTAAGACATTACTGCGGAGTGCCTTGGACTGATATAACTGCTGATAAGTGTAGGAGGTTTCATTTGATAATCAAATTATACAAAGAGTTCATTGATTTCCCTCTTTAAATCAGCCATGGTCAACTGCTTACATCACTCCTCTGCTTCTACCAAGAGCTGTTAAGCAGATAAGTCTCTGAGAACAGAATATCATTTGACATTTGGGGACGACTCAGATTTGAATGCAGACATGTAAATCAGAAGCTTAACTACAGATTGTGAAGCACATTTGCTATATTTGTTTTTTCCCGATACTAAGATCTGTGCACTGAATTGGCAGCATTTCACCATTTCAAATGTGTCAATGTTACGTTTAATTATGCAGCATAAACTTCTCCCTCTATCTGGAGATGAGCTCCCCCGTTCGGCTGCCTCCTTCACAAAGCCAGCATGGGGTAGATACCAGCACTCATTCCCACCTCAGGCAAAGTGATACAGGTCAAAGGTCTTAAAAGGTCACCAAAAATAGCCTTTCCCAGATGTGAACATGTGGATTGGGTGCATTGCGAGACGTCAGATGCTCTGTGAGCGTGGATTGAGATGTATCACATGAGCTCACATGGTAGATATGGCCTTGGGGCAACCAAATCCATTTCAAAAAATGTGTTACATTCATACTGAAAACAACATTTCCTCTTATTTCTAGGTTACTGATAGGTGAGGTGATAGGCTGTTGCCGTAGCATAGTTTTTTTTTGGGGGGGGGGGGGTGGGCTGCTACAAGGAACTCTAACATTACATAGCAGAGGACAAAGACACAAACATCACTGACTGAACAGAGACACGATACAGCAAAGCAGCCTATTAACTATTCCTATTGCAGATCTGACAGTTCCTTTTACGCCGTTATCCGCAACGCCTCCTGCTACGTGCCAGAAAAGAGGCAGAGCCAGCCTGTCAGCCCATGATGGGCACAGTCATCCAGCACTGCGCAGTCTACTTGGTCTCTGCTCAAAGAGACTCCTCAGAGCCACAAGACAGAGCAAACTACGCACCTCAGTTGCCTAGATAATCAAGACAGCATGGATTCAGAATAATTACTCTGCACTCGCCGTGCTAGTCTAATTACTGTTGCCAAACCAGTCTGTATTTAGCTTGAACACCTACAACTACACCATGTTTGAAATGCTCCATAAAGCTAATTTGAGGAACTTGCTTCAAACAACTCCCTCTTGCTCACAAATGCTTTACATTCCAGCGTTATGTTGGTAGTTACTGCCAACAAATCATTTCTTATTTCCTGCCTGAGATTTGTTGAAGTTCTCACTGCCCCATAGATTAAGCTCCTTACCAACTGAGATAACAGTCCCACAACTTTTGTGCAAATTTAAACTATTTATTTGTTTGAAAATAACAAGGCAACACACTTTGGAAAACCATCTGACCCAGCTTTACTTATTGGCAGGCATGTGAAATGCCTTCCTGGCAGTGATGCGATATATCCGACGTGACGCAAGACCACAGTCCGGGTTCTTACAAAACAATGCAATGGCATGTAAGCAGGGGAAGGGTTGGCATCCTAAAAACTGTGGTAACACAGGAAGAAGCTCTCTGTCTAGGGGTCTGACTCTGCAAAGCAGGTCAAAGGTTACAGACCAGAATACAGGGCAGTCCCTGCACTCCCATGCTGGGGTTTGACTGAAAAGACCACCCTGGAAGTAGGTAGTCATCATATAAACATTAATGAAGGGAGCGGTAGGGGAAGTTACTCAGAGTGAGTCAAAAATGAACCAAGGCCTGATGTGCCATCTGGACCAGAATGCCAGGTCATTAATTAGCACTACAGCTGAGATATTTACAAAAACAATTACATGTTTTTAGGTATTTTATGCTGCAAACACTAATCTGGCCATGTCTACACAGCATCTACATCTTTCAGTGCAAGCTAGAGGGAATCCTGCATGTTTGTTTCATGTCAATCACTGTGAATAAAACAAACTCCTTCCCTCTGGACAAAAAGAGCACCACAGAAATCCATCAGACAGATGGGGGGGCGTTACAGCACAGGTTTAAACCACAAACGTCCAGAACTCCTCAGTCTGCTTTTGGAACATATGCCTACATTAGCTCCTGCTAACAGAAATGCCTCACACCTATATTTGTTAGGTAATGAACCAAGAAGTGGGGATTACCTCTCTTTGCTTGGTTTCTGGACATTCCGAGTGCAGGGTAAGAGTGGCCCCTTCGATGTTCCGTGGCATAGGAGTAGACCCGGGGTTGATGATGAACTGGATCTGGTCTGGCGAGATGGTGTGGTGGACATAGCCCTGTGACATTCCATCAGGGTCCACCATGAAGGCCAGGCCAGCCTCCTCATCACCGTCGGCCAACAGACCCATGTTGTCACACTGGCCATCATCCTCGCCTTCCTCATCCAGGTTGATGGGGTCCTGCTCGATAAGCACGGTGGTGCGGTCGTAAATGCGCCGCGAAGGGGAAGAGGACGATGGCGGCATCAACCCATCTTTGTCGAAGTCCACCATTTTGTCATCGTCCTCCTCCTGGGTCAGATTCCCCGTCTCCCCTTTGAAATACATGGCCTCCTTGTCAGGGCCATTTTCGCCCATGGTGGTGCACGGCGTGATCACGCCCTCTCTGTTGACGGTGCACTGCAGTGCCCTGCAGAGATGGGAGTGGGACTCAGTTTTAGAATGGACAGCCACACCGCTCTCTGAATGAGGCACTCATCTCTTAGGCGGGTCCCTTTCAAGCACGCATTTTTGAACACTGAGCTTCTTTCAAAATTATACAAAGTGAAGACTTCTCAAAGACAATATTTTCAACCAGCTGAATATAAACACACTTCTGGAAGATTTTAAACTACTGATACTTGGTGAATGAAATATTACAGTCACATTTACCAACTACACAAAGAATGAAGGACTGATTTAGCTGATCTGTAAAATGCCTTCTGGTCTCTACTCTTTGTGATGAAACAGTAGAAAGGAGTGAAACCACAGTGGGCAACTGAACAAGGGAGTTTCAGAGATTCCAACAGTAATTGGGTTTTAAACAAGGAAAATAAAATAGATGCAAGACTATTATTGTGTACGTATTGTTTGTCTCTTGGATGAGCATTGATCATTAACAACCTCAAGAATTCCATTTCCAATACATTGTGTCCAACTGTATGTTAAAAGATATGCCAGATATTATCCTTGGTTTTACTACTTACACTCACTAATGGAAAGGCAAGCAGCCAGACTTTCAGCAAAGCACATGCAAGGTAAGTGGAAGAATGACAACATACTGTTTTCAGCTAGTGTCAAGCATCATGCACAGGTTACGAAAACAAAATAGCTGTGGCATGGCACTGCCTTCCATGATGGGGATATCAGAAAGCTGACGTCCGCATGGTTCCTTGTGTTACATTCATTAACTGAATGAGTGAGAGCAAAATTCCATATACCAATCATTAACTCAAAAAAAAAAACCAACAAACAATTTCATCATCTACACACATACACACACACTTGTCTGCAGAAAGGAAAATATAATGCATAACATGCCTGTGGTACTTATTTTAAATATGAATACAGAAATGGCATTTAGAAAGTTAATTTAAAAAAAAAAACAAAACAAGAAGCAAGCTCTGTGTGATATAAATCTGTTAGAATATGCTGAAAACATTTTTACACTAGTTAATGCATTGTGCCAATTCTGTTATTGCAACAGTCAATATATTAAAAATAAACTAAGACGTTGTGCAACCCTGGGCAATTCAAACTGCTTCTCGAGGTTGAAAAGAATTTGCTACTCTGTGTGAAAATAATATTTCTTTGTTTTGGGGTATTTAGGCATGGAAGTTGCCTTTAAGAAAACAAATGGCTAGACCATTAGGACAAAAGTCAGAAAGAAACAGTATACTGATCCATTTTCATAAGGATTAAGAAGCACAAATATTTTTAATATTATGGAGTACAAACAAGAAGGTAAGTGAGTACTATCAATAAAGAAAAACTTTAATGTAATCAATATCTTTTTGGTGGTGAAATAATTCAGTGCCTGAGGGCGAGGGATGGCAACATTTCTATGGCATATCAAAAGTATTTTTCATACTGGCAGCCAAGTAGCAGCTAATTACCTAAGAGTTCAGTATGTTCCTAAATGACTGGGTGTGAGAAGCATTGACTGATCATAACCATGGTCAGAAAATCTGCATCTATCACTCTCTGCATTATGGTGAGCACATCTGGCACGAAACATATATATATATAAAACATCTGTGACATGGTGAAATGTCCTATAGCCACTGATAACGGCGTTCCATGGATTTTCAGGAAGCTTATTCCGTGCTGTCCGATGTACAAAACCCAATCGATACAAAATATAAAGCTCAAGTATATTCCCAAAAAACGACATTGGAAGTTAGTGAGCGACAAAACGTCAAAATAAAATTTCGCTTTAAACTACTAAATGTCATGGCATGATGAACGGACGGTGCATTGTTACATACGGGAGCTAGCCTATCTTTAGGCATTAACGTAACGGACAGGCCCGTTACTATCTATACAACATATTACAAATGTATAATATTGTAGTTATAGCATATTGCCAATAAGGCAAAATCTATTAACATGTCTGTTTTTACAAACGTTCACCTATAAAATTATCCACTGATTTACATGCAGGTTAAAATATGATTTTTATATACTTTTATTGTT
This sequence comes from Cyphomyrus plagiostoma, assembly GCA_019775915.2. Taxonomy (NCBI): domain Eukaryota; kingdom Metazoa; phylum Chordata; class Actinopteri; order Osteoglossiformes; family Mormyridae; genus Cyphomyrus; species Cyphomyrus plagiostoma. The sequence goes on along the minus strand of JABFEA020000138.1, from coordinate 24,408,087 downwards.
AATCGGGATACAACCTGTCACTTTGCTTTATGCTGTCCACTGTACTCTTATTTTTGGAAGATGTACATAACGCACAGATTTTACGCTGGAAAATGACTAAAGGAGTGATGACACTTAAAAACAACGAATTCAGAAGCTCTTGATGGGGACTAGTCTTGGGGATTGACAGAACTAAGCTAAACCCGAAAATATTTGGCTATGACAGGGTCTAGCTGTGACATGCCGCTTTCCACCTCCTCGGCGGCTATGACCCAACTAGCACTCGCCGAAATATCCTATGAGAATAATCACCATCATGGACAACATCAAGATGAAACAATTTATGTAAATAAAGAGGGAAACTTGCGGGGAAATTATTAGTAATGCGCTGCTGACTAACCTAGCCGCTAGTTAGCAAGTTAGCGGCTTGGCTTGTTTTCTGACAGAAGACAGTTAATTTAACTAGCAACTATCCGGTACCTGCCGAGTTGGGCTACTATATATTTACACCGTTTAGGATAACCTAGTACTACTAGCAGACATCCACCATGACTAGTCCTTTTGGCTCAATACAAACCTTATACAACTAGCCTAGCCACCAACTGTCACTGCCAACATAACGCGACCAGATAACTAGTCACCCAGTAGAGGCCACACGTTTATTAACCATAATCTAAAACTCGGCGAAGAACAAATTTTAACGGGCATCCAAATGATTCAGTTAGTTAGTTTTTAACTAGTAGCAGCGGACTCTTTTAAACGCATCTAGCTTAACGGCCAGCTCGCGAGAGCAAAGAGCACCAACTCTTGTCAAAAAACCGTAAATTAAAACAAACCAAAAACGCAGGTAATGTCTACCGAAAACTCGACACGCTCACGGCAGTACTTAGGCAATGTTATACATGGAAAGAGGATTACCGGTGGAGAAACGACGCCGACTCGCTGCGAATTTCGGGTTGCTAGCACTTTCTCCTCTTCCCCTCCCCAACGCTACCATGATTAAAACGTCGTCACGCCTCGGCTTCCTCTTCCCAGAGCATCATGGGAACGTGCGATCCGCTCCTCCGTCTGTCGCTGTCAAACCACCGTGGAGTCTGCTCCCCGCTTTGTTTGTCACAAATTTTTGCGCGATCTGATCTCCTGTATATCTGTATGTCTTTCTATCACTCAGTTAAAGGAATAACCGACAAATCTCCGTGCGGTGGGGGTCCGCGCGCTGTCATATCTCCGTGCGGTCACTACAGTACGCGTCCAGTTTCTTGTCAGTCTATTTTGTACAGCCCAATACAGTCCGATTGTTAAAAACCAGCCAATTACAGTCAGCAACCCGGATTGTCACGCGTAGCTCGACCTCATTCGGTTATACTTACTTTCGGTGCATGTAAGGGAGCCATTGTAGGGGAATCAGTGTGTTTTATAGCAGGCTAATAAATGACGCGAATGTATTTTTTCCATATAAATGGCGACGTTTTAACATAACTACTGCTTTTTGAAGATTACTTTAACATTTCGAATTACAGACGTCACTTTAAATCGCTATTATTTGTTGCTAGTGACTATAGGTTGTTCTGCCCCATAGTTTTCCCGTGAAAATACCTACAATGTATCTATAGCGATTAATCTGGCAATGTTTTGTCTCGATTCGATACTTTTTAAATGTTAAGACCAAATTGAAACTAACATTTTAATTAGTTAACTTACTTAAGGATCACATCCGTGTTTAATTTTAATCATAAATACTACATTTACTATACAACATGAAAAGAAGACCATTGCATCTAAATCTGCAAATAGTCACTAAGCGCTGCTGCTACAAGTCATCAAATCACCGCATCATTCCCCCCTGCAATACCATGTGGGTTAGTAGGAGGTTCGTTAGTTTTCCAGTGGAATTTCTGTTGAGCAACAACGCAGAGTCAGAAAATTATGGCCAACCACAAGCAATAGATTCCTAGGTGTTGATGGTGTGTCCCCTTTGTTGTAATTCGCTCACACTTAAATACAGTCTGGTTTTGAAGTGTTAAATTAAAATATTTTAATTATAACAAATCAAAATGAAGCCACGGAGTTAAAGCATATAGACATACAGCTAGCAATTTATATATAAAAAGAATGACTTTACAAAACAGTACAAATGAACTGAATCTAACATGTAAATACATACTTTTAAAAACTGTCAGTTTTCTACAAGTCTTCTGGTAAATTAACAGCTCATGTTAAAACTATTTGCTGCTCTGTACTTCATTTTGAAAACAAAGGTACAACAAATTATCTATGCACGTATCAAATTTTTTATATAAAAATATGATTCTATACATTAAGCTGTGTATGTTTTTCCAAAACCAAGGGAATGTGGTCATGAATGATCTGGGATGAGGAAATGCGTGAGGAATTCCCAGGTCTTCCTCCTCTCTGCCTGCTCCTGCTTCGCCGATGACCTCAGTAAAAAGGCGGAAAAGATGGTTGCTGTGGACAAGAAGGGCATTTAATTACCCATCTATTATAACTGAAAAATGATATACAGGGTCAAAGTAGGTCATAATAGATCACAAGTCCTATAATGTATTTTTACTATGATTTTTACATTGTATTTTATTACATTTCAAAGGTACACGGCTCCCAAATATAAAGGTGGTAACCTCTTTTGTGTCTTAAGCAGATATTCAGTCAAATAATTATGGAAATATTACTTCAGTTTGCAGTAAGGGAGAAAAAAAAAAAAAGATTTCACTGACAGTTATTTATTAATGTGTGCAATTATATTTACTGTCTCTGCAACGCAGTTCAAATTAAAAACACAAACATTTGCCCGGCAGCAGTACAAGTTGTTTGCGATTTCACTAAAAAGTGCATTACAGCAGTGTGATGTCATGGGTACTGAGGCAGGATCCAATACAATGTCTAAGGTTTATTGCTCCATATAGTTGACAGCAAGTTCATTCTATTACCATTTACACATGTTCCATTTCAAGGCAGTCAGGGAGACTGAACATTTACTGAAGTCTGCTGACATCCAAGAGTTTTTTCATAAGCTGCAGAGAAATGGCAGATTCTTCAAAAGTACCTACATTTACTAGTGATGTAGAGAATACATTAGAAGTGCATATTTCTCAAGGCACTAGCTTAGAAACAGGTGCTGCTGGTCTGAGTGCCCAACGATTGACCAGAAACAGGTGCAAAGTACAGCCAACGACTTCCTCTGTAATGAAGATCCTGACATGCAAACACCTCCTATAAATCCACCAGGCACTGATTGCCCTTCAGTGCAGCACATCCCACTAGGTAGTATTTTTCACCATCCGCACAGAGCTTCTGTTTGGAAGCTTCTGAAGGTGATGTGAATACATCTAGATAAATATTGACTGAGCCCTTGTCTGCTCTCTCATTCTCCGTGTCCATTCTGAATTAAGTTCATTACGGACTCACATGGGATCATAATTTAACAGATTAGTTTAATCAGTTTAGGATTGCAGCAAAATAGTGTTTATATAAAAACAAGGCCATATATTACATCTGAGGTAATTACTGCAGAACCTGCCAGACTGATTTACATCTTGAAGAACTCGAATAACAGAGGGGAACATTCTGGAAAGTATTCGAAATGTTCCATTTTAATCATAAAGAGAAAGTTAATATTTTTTCGCACAGAATACAATTAACAGCTTCATCAAGTGTGTGACAGTTCCTATGACTCAGATGTTGTTTCCTTTTACATTATTCATTATACCAACTATATATCAGCAAAAGAAAAAGATTCAGAAAGAAGAACTGAAACATGTCTGGGACACTAAGGAACTTCTCACAAAATCAGGGCAGATGGCTACTAAAGAAAAAAAAACAAGTAAAATAGAAATATTCCTACCCAAGTTGCTGGTGTCCAGTTGATTATATTCTGAATATTTCAGCAACTCTCGTAGAAAAGCTGTCAGATAGTTGAACACATTTTTATGACACTGAGGTAGCGATGAAATAACCTGTACAGACAAAAAACGTAATCAGACAAAACCAAACTAAAATTCCAGTCCATCAAAAGATGGCCGATTGCACAGACAAAGTTCTTTGCTTCTGGGTATTAAGCATAGATGAGACAGAAGGCCTCTGTCAGTCAGCACTTGGCCTAACCCACTTGCAGCCAGCTAGCTCCCGGTGCTGACATCGCGTGTCGCTGACGCTCCCACCCCCACGCACTTCTCGACCCCGCCTGACCTTTCTACACTGGCTGGCGCTGGTGCAGCTCTCCAAGCACTGCTGGTAGGCCGAGTAGCAGACCACAGGCTCCGGGAGAGCATCCAGGAAGAGGAGCAGGGCTTCTGCCACTGAATGGTTACCGCCCGCTGCAGACGCCACCAGTCAAGGATACGACGTCAGCACAGCACACCCTCATAGGGCAGGCATTTGAAAACAGGGAGATACGAGTTCCTCCACTCAACCACTGAGAGAGATTCTGTGTCTCTCTTTAATGCTCTTTAAGGATGTTTTTTCAGCTAAATGCTGAAATAGAACAGAAAAGTGGCTTATATGGGAAGCGTGTCAAAGGATACGAAGAGAATCCGGTGTCCCAGTGTCTAGGCAATCCCGGATTTTTCCGACCTCACTCCTTAGACCTGGCTGCTGAAACAGGTCCTCCTGGAAAATGATACCAGAGATTAAAAGGGGGCCACCCCCAGGGTAATGATTTCTGGGAGTGAGGCGCAGCGATCGGGAGGACAGGCTCAAGTGTACACAGCCGGTTCTGGATTAAAAGATTGAACAAGTATTGAACAAGGACACAGTTAACATCAGGCTGTCGGAGTTTGCTGAGGGCTCCATTGAATTTTGTCAGTCGAATCAACAGGAACTTAGGCCGAGCCAAGAAGTACCGATTTTAACCCCCCCCCCCCAACCCCAAGTGCTGTAGGGGAAGGAGGTGCTCATTCCACAGGATCTCCCCATCTCATAACAGAATTCATTATAAATGATCAAACTTGCCTCTGCTCTTAGCTTGGGAATATTAATGGGCTTGATTCTGGGCACAGCAGAGAAATTTACATGCTGCCTCAAAGCCTATTTTTTTAACACTTGTTTAGAGCTTTCACCAAAAAAAAAAAAAAAAAAAAAAAAATGTTCCTCAGTCATAAATCACAACTTCAACTCTCAGCATGGTACAGCCTCACAACTAGAAACTAAAAACACAATTATCAGACAAACTCTTTTTAAAGAGCCAGTTCACCCAAAACTCTCCTGCTATAGAATAAAAATAAATCAGCAGAAATCAGACCCAGTTATTCATCCATATAACTGCGCAGAAGATACAAGCACGAGGACCCCAGCGATATCTTCTGTGCAGTGACATGATTGTTGTGTGAACCTCGGTAGAATAAAAAAAAGTTTGTACATTAAACTGCTCACTACAAAGTCTGTGGATTATCTTCACTAACCGGGTCATGATTTCTGGTAAGAGGCACCGCTGCTGAATTTTTCAAATGTATTTTTCTGGCAGTCAGATCACCACAGAAAGAATACCATTCACTTCTATTATATTCGAGAGAAGTCTGACATTTCATCTCCAAAGCTAAGCAACTGCAGGCGGAACAGCCTAGATGGACAGACAGCACTAAAGCCCCTCTAAACACATATTTTTCGTTTTGCAGCCCTTTTAAATTGCAGTACATACGAAGTATGACCAGGCAATTTTGGCTTAGTGAATATAGTTAAATGAAACATTTCTAGTTACTTAAAGCTTTTTCGAATTCACACTTGTTCACACATACTTGATTATTTTATCATAAGGTCTGATGGAAAGACATACAGATATACCGGAGATCAGATCGCGCAAAAATTTGTGACAAACAAAGCGGGGAGCGGACTCGACGGTGGTTTGACAGCGACAGACGGAGGAGTGGATCGCACACATCATAAGGTCAAACTGTGAAAACAATGAAAATGAAAGTGGAACCCATAAGAAGCTTGATGGTCACACACCTCAAACAAACAAACGAAGAAAGGAAGTCTCACAGAGCTGAGCACAGGCATCGCGTTGCATGTGGGTCTCAGCTCCTGCCAGCCCAGAGGGGGCCTGGGAACATTCCTGCCCTTTTCCTGCTGTTGCCCTGATACGTGTGTGTGTGTCTGTCTGTCTTTGTGTCTGGCTCACTCTAGGCAGGTTACTGGAGTTTGGTGTCTGCAGAAAGGCAGCAGGAACCCAGGGGAGGGAGGTTAAGAGCAGGCGCTGTGTGGTCTATGCCCTGGCATTGCGGCTTTACAGAATTTAAGTTGTAGGTTCCAATCCATTCTCTGTGTGCAGTCCTCAAGTCCGTCTGGGTAACTCTGGAAGTCCAAAGCAAGTATTGTTTGTTTATGTGTGTGTGTGTGTGTGTGTGTGTGTGTGTGTGTGTGTGTGTACCCTGCTTTGCCCACTGATTTCTGACTTCACCATAACCACAACTGGATGAGCAGGTCCTTGAGAATGGAGGAAGGTCCATACTGCAGTGCAGCGGCAAGGCCAACGCTGACCTGCTTGGAAGCGTTACGGTACAGGTGGTCCACCATCATCCAGATCTCCTTTGGGATGTCTAGGGGCTTCTCTGTCATCGTGCCACTGACCTCTTCACTTGTCATCAGTATCTTCAAACCACACAAAGAGGAAACAGTCACATTCACCGACTTGCCTCATTTGCAACCATTCACAGGTTACAGGACACATGCTAATTGACACTACTTTGCAGAAAATTAGCATGTATAACAGAAATTCCGATTGTGTGACTTTACCCCATGACCTTCTGGATACAACTTGAGGGAATAATTCTATAAGGCTCTAACTAAATTGAAACAAGAACGTACCGGCACCGGCAGGGGTGGGTGATCCAACCATGACCGATAGAGGGAGCAGACAGACAACGTAAGCGGCCCTTACTTATCTTTAGCCTTCTACAAGGACAAGGACTAACTGACTAACTAGGGCAAACGTCGAGCATGTGGTTGCCACGTAGATGGAAGGTACCGAGAGAGGGGGGAGATG
>JABFEA020000138.1:24388447-24401011 GCA_019775915.2 Cyphomyrus plagiostoma | reverse complement strand
GTGGCTTGCAACTACTCCTCGTCTCAGCTGTGAATCTCTTCTCATCAATGGACCCGGCGGAGTACAACTCCAACAAACTCCATCTCATCCCAGCAGACTGAAGGAAGAATCAAACTGTCCTTACTTTGCTATCTGTAGTCTGTCGCCTGTTCACGCTGAGCTTCACTGCTTAGCAGAAATTAAGATGTCTTCTTATTGTGGAGGGGGGGCAGCCATTAGAAAATGCTGACAGTCTGGACACATGCTGTGCCCCTGGACCAAGTCTACTGACAGAAATGCTAGCACATGGATAGGACTTAAAGACTTAAACCCACAGGTCAAATACCCCCCCCCCTTTTTTTGGGAGACTACAACACTGGACACAAAAGCAAGTAGATCACAGCGGCATGTTGAGTAGGGGGAGACCAGCTTTTTTTGTGGGGCCGTTGTTCTGCAATAATACCCCTTCCAGGCCCTCAGCCACGGTTGCCAAAGGCTGCTAGGGAACCAGCATTCCTAATGCCCCCGGGCGAAGCCGCACCAACCAGACTCAAAACTCCATTCAGGGTTTCCTATTTTCATAACTGAATTCTAACCCAACCTACATAAGGAGCCCCCTGTTCTCACATCAGAGAAAGAGTCCTGAATATTTAACACCTGAAAGAATCCAAGATGCGGACAGAGTCGGCTTATTCCTACTTCCTATAATTGTTCTCTAAACCGTATACACACAGGAGCTCAGGTGTGTGTGTCTGTGTGTGTGTCCTGCGACAGTCTAGGATCCCATCCTCCTGCCTTCCCCAGGATGGTCTGTAGGTCCCTTCCCCCATAACCCTGCACTGGACTACTGACACTTTGTCTGTGTTGCACTATACAGACGTACGGCCGTGCTGTTGCTGAATGAACCAAAATATCCCCCCTGTGATCAATAAAATTAATCTGAACATCATGCTGTCTGAAGCTGGAAACTGGCAGAAAGCAGCCGGGCCGGTTCAGCCAAACAGTGATGTTACTGCTCTCTTGGCACGGAAGCCTCAGGTTGGGGCAGAACTCCTGGTGTCAAGGCGGACGTGCTTCTCCGCTGATCTGCGTCCCCATGTCACAGACCTTATCTGCCACAGCTGGGATCGACCTGGTTCCGAACGTCCCATTAAATTACGCCGACACAGTGACATACCGCTGTCTATTTTACAGTGAAGCAAGGGGCTGATTTCCTATTTGTTTTACTTTTAGGAATGATCTGCTCTGTGGTGCCCTTGGGGAATAGCATGATAATATAATTCGTCGGTGAGTTAATTTTGGAGGCGGATGCGCCCAGATGAACCCCCTTCCTTCAAGGCCCGTTCCGACCCAGGGGTCCAGCACATTCAGCCTGAGTGTAGATTCCCCCCACCCCCCTTTCTTTTTTCCTTTGGCAAGCCGGTTTGATGTTGCTCCAGGCCTGAATGAGATATCAGGCTGGCACCAGTGCAAGATTGCAGTAAACATCTTGTATGAAATCAGAGAGGCAACAACAGGCAGTGTGGTCTATGAAACTAGGGGAGGGAATAATTTCATTTGTCTATTTTTTTTTTTTAGGAGCTCTAAAGAAATGCGTTAAAGGCATTAAAGTACAAAGCGTATCAAGCAGATGTATGATCAGTAAGCCTTTAGCATCACGCTAAAACAATACACAAAAATTACAAGCAATGCCCCAATTGTAATATCCACTTAACATGAGCACCCGCAGCAACAAATGCAAATCTAGCCAAAAAAGAAGAAGAAATCAAATTAAACTGAATTGGCCAGTTTCCCAGTCAAGGATTAAGCCTAAACCTAGACTAGCTTTGAGTTACAATGGTGAATCTCCACTGAAACGGCAATTTAGTCCAAGACTAGTCTAAATCCTTGTTCGGGAAACTGACCCAATGAGTTTAACCCATTGAGTCTAGTAAAACTGGAGAAAAATGTTACCCTTGAATATGGTGCATAAACCTACATTTCCAGAACATTAAGGTTTTGTTGACTGAGAGGGTGGTCTTGCTGCAGTATTTTTGTCTCCACTCGATGTGGAGTGGACTCTAGAGGGCGCTCACCAGCTGCTGTAGGGTCTCCAGGGGCATGTCCTGGATGGGCTCCCTGAGGTGGCACAGGGTCTGCAGCGAGGTGCCGAAGCAGCTGGGAAGGTAGCTGCCGGTGATGGATATGAAGTAATCCTTGCCACGATCCAGGTGCAGCACCAAGATGTCCTCTATCTGCTGCCGGCCGGTGTTCAGATCTGTGGCCGTCGAACGGTTAACGTACAGCTCTAGCCGAATGTCGACGCTCTGCCCTGGAGAGAGAGACGACTCGTTTGAATATGTTCAGCTGGTTCTGATAGCCATAGGTATAGGTTGGGGGCAGTCAGTTCCGGGCCACTCAAATCGCTAGTGCTGAGCCCCACTGCAACTCCGAGGGGCGTCACATTTGGGGTTGTGGGACGGGGGGGGACAGTCAAGGCAACCGGGCCAAGTGCGAGTGCACTCTTAGGGCAGTTCTCGCCCTCCCTCTTCACGATCACAAGACGCGAGGTTTCGCTAAAGACAATCTAAGTCAGGCCATCAATATGAAACACACCTCGACTGACGGTCAGCCGTTAAAAAAAAAACCATTGCTGCGCTACTCGCTAATTTCCTCAATAACATAAAGTATCATTCATGTTATGTTACTCATGTTGCCGCGACACCGACAATGCCCCCGAGTTTGCCACGCTATGGCTTTGCCCCCCAGGGGATCTCCCTACCTTCCATTTGCTAAGAGACAATTATCCCTTCCTAGTAACCCCACATCGCGTAATTTATCCGCCTGGTTGCTGTAGAAGAGGCAGCTTGTATGTGTGGAGAACCCTACGGCTTTGCTGTACACACTCTGCCACTGTCGTATACATATGCAAATGTATGTCATCATATACACAGCTGGAAAATCATTGTAACAATCTGTGTTATAATGAATTATTAGATTTCTTCAATTTTCTTCAGCTGTTACTATTTTACACAGCTTATGATTTTCCCCTTGGTACAACTGAAAGGTTCAACAGAATTTGACTAGATACCCGGCTGGTGCTTAAGCCAACAGACTCTCGCTTACCAGTCCAGAACATTAACAGCTGTGTAATCTGGCACTTGACTGGTGCCAGATAACACAAGAGAAACCTAGCAAGAGCAGCTTTCGAGGAGGCTGAGGATCCATCGCTTACCCTGGGCCAGGAAGCCTTGGTGTGGGCTGATCATCAACCAAGGTTTGCAGAAGGTGGGTTCATCCAGCTTCTGGATGAACTCAAACTGACATGGCACTTGTCCATCATTGTAGATGGTCAGTGTCTTGGTCTGTTCCTGCATGAACTTCACGTCATTAAACTGGAACTACATTGGACAGATGGAGGACAAGGCTGATTAGACAAGGGCAGTGGTAGTCGTGGAATTAGCTAGCAGAGACCTACAATTAGCTAAGCGGAATAAGGCAGTATAAAGCTAGAATGTAGCTTGGAACCAGAATTATTCAAATGGAGCTACATATAAAAACAGACAAACTGGTTAACTGGAATCAACTGCACAAAAACAAATTTAGATACCCGAGACCAGCTAGTACGAAACTAGAATTAGCTAGCTGAGATTTATTAGCTGGAATCTGAAGGTTCTTTCCAGGCACGAAAATGATCCAATCCACGTAAAAGCAAAGCAGATTGACATTGGAGGAGAGTATATCAGGATTTATGTTTGCTGGTTTAGATTTAAGGTAAGATGAACGTTATTAATCCCATGAAGGGAAATTTCAGAAATTTAGACAAGCACAGAAAAGATGCCAAATTAATAAAAAAAAAACAGCTGGAATATGTTGCTACAGTACAGTATATGCAAAGGCTGGCTTGTTGTTTCTGGGGCCCCATTCAAAAAGTCCCTCCCCCCAACCCCCAGATATGTCAAAAACGTAATATCTAACGAGAAGAGTGAGAAGATTGTGGCTGACTAGATGACTAGTAGAACATCTTCTAAATGAGGATCATGTTTATTATACTTAGTGTCATAATTGTTTTTGGCCAACAGGGGGCCCAAACCTCAGTACCTCTGAACAAGGCAGCGTGTGTTTGCCTATAAGGTATCCATGGAGACATGGGTCCCCGACGTGGCCACTCACCTCTCGCCCGGAGAGAGAGACAGACGGGATGCACTCGTTCTCCATCTTGTCCAGATTCCGCACGATCTCTTCAAAAGTCTTCTTGTATTTCTCCTCGTTCACCACCTTAATCTAAGGACAGGCCGGGACAGGGCTATGAACTCCAGAGAGCGCCTGGAGAAGAGCCACCCCCCCACCCCACCAGCAGGAGGAGCTGCCCTCACCCCAATCTCCATCAGCGAGCTCACGGGCTTGTGGTCACTGGTCTTCAGGGTCATGTGACTCTGGTAGTGCAGCTGTTGGATCTGTTTGCCCTTCCACAGGATGCGGTCACACCAGGCGGGCACTCGACACTTCTCACTGGGGGGGGCAAACACCCAAAGATCAGCTGTGTGCAGTTACCCCCCCCATCACAAGTCCCTGCCATTTTCATCACACCACTCAGCGTTGAGGAAGATCCAGCAACTGAAGAAATTCACTAGCAGAAATTCACCCCCAACCCTGCTTTCCCTGTATTTTGCAGGAAACCATTTCAGCAGAGACCGTCTTCAACTGGGCCATTTTAACAATCTGTTACTGGCTAAACCCAGAGCCACTTCACACTCTCCCATAATGAACATGCACTCACCAAAACAGCAGTGTTCCCAGTAAATATTATGGGACATTTTTCTCAGTTTGAGTCCAGTGGGATCTGTAGTAATCAGCCTCAGATGTGTTTGATGAAAAGCGTTTCGAGTTTTCAGTAAAAAAAAATATGTGCACCATACAACAAATCTCATTCTACCCACTCAGTCTGTTTCATATTTTTTTTCTTGTATTTCTCAAAATATATATATACACGAGTAAAAGCTTGCTTACATCCTTCCTTTTGAAATGCGAACGATCACATAACCCAAACAGGTAGCTCTAGAAAGTATGCCTTTCCAGAATTTTCCTTCAGGAAACCCAAGACACTGTGGCTGTCTTGCATGGAGGCTCCCTCTGCAGAGACACATGCCTGGTTTCGCTTGGTCCCCACCTGGTGTCCCACTGGTCGGAACCTGTGTTGTACTTGTATGTGGGCTGGAACATAATCTCCCCTTCCACAAATCCTGAGAACACAGCTTCTTCCTTGATCTGCCGGCGTAGCTGCGGGACACACACAAACACACACAGTCAGATGCCCCATGATCCCCTTTAAAACAAGCTTCTGTCTCAGTGATTAACACATTGATAATCAGAGACATGATCATGTTATATCAGGCACAGTAATAAAACGATGTTTCAGCAGATCCACAGCACAAAAAACTGACAATCACAAACTAAAATGATGCTTTGGAAGTGGGTGGGATTACAGTACACTGCCACTCACAGACAGGTTTAAGACAACGACGGACCAAATGAAATCAAAGCAGCCTGTGACTGACACACAATAATCCCAACCGTTGCGTGTTCTGGAGTGTCACCTGACCTGGAGTAACTGCTGAAATGCAGTAATGAAGTAATGAATGCCCGTCTTTGGTGCGCTGATGTGGGGCCATACCTGGTCGAATTTTTGCAGGGTTTCAAAATCTTTTTTGGCAATTAGGTTTTTCACTTCATCCACCTCAAGTTCACATATCCTGTAGTTCAGATCCCCAAGCCAAAGGATGACACTAAAGACACACAAAACAGTTATGTAAAGGAAAAACACACAACCAACAACTGCAGCAGCAATAACAGAAGAAAAAATGCTAAACGCAACTTAAAGCAGCTAGTTAGTTATATGAACATGCTGAACAGGAGCTAACAAACATAATTATTACCAGACAACATTACAACAATGAGGCACTTTTTTGCACAGCAAGGGAAACGATTCAACGCACTCGTGCTTTAGGATGGTGAGTGGGGACAGGCCGGGGTCTTTCTGCCGGAACAGGATGCGGCTGCAGATGTCCCTGAAGTCCTGGTTGCGGCGCTCGAACTCCTCCACGTGGGCGGCCAGGTGCGAGTTCACCACGCAAATGTCCGAGTTGTGGAATCGGAAGCGGACAGCCACCGCGCCTTTGTTGCCCTGGAAACAGAGGAAGAGGAGCCTCACACATCATTTTGTGCCTCAAACCTCAGCCAGTCCCACAGGTGCTCGCCAACTTGTTACAAACGAAAAGCCAGCTTTCCTTTTCAAAAAGCACAGCCTCACTAACATCGCCCACAAGCAGCTCCCACTAATGTCACTTTCACTTTGCATCTCCAGGGTTTGGGATTTGACCTCACGGGAGTTTCAGAGGGACATTAAACACTCCCTCATGGAGAAAATTAGGCCTATATGCCGTCATGGTTATGGGGTCAAATCCAGCCCCGGCTTCATCTTGCGTGAGTTTCCACAGCCGAAAATTGTCTCTAAATTGCCCGCGTGTGTTATTATGTAAGGTGTCCTCTGCCTTGTGCACAATGCTGCCTGGGATCGGCTCCAGACCCCTCGATCAGCTTCAGGAGGGAGGGATTAGATTTTTCTAATTTATGTGATGCTTTTATCCCTGGGATCTGAGCCGATGCCTTTTGCTGAACTAAAGTAGCCACCGGATTAATAGCAACAATAAACACCTCGATCACTGTATCACCTATTCCCTGGAGCTCCTGCAGCCCTGACCCTCGGCAGTGGGGTGAGGCGCGTCGGGCGGCCGCTCACCATCCTCCCCATTATCCCGGTGCCCACGCTCTCAGCCTCCACCTCCCCGAGGTGCTCAGCGTGCTCCTCATTCACATAGAAGAGCAGCATGATGCCGACCAGGCGAACCAGCTTCACCTGAAACGGGGGTGGCGGAAGAAGAGGCTCGCTCAGTCAGTCAGTGGCCCCCTCCCCCACCCCACTTACTAGCACTAAGTGACACAGAGGGATCAGGAATGGATGGAAGAGAGAAAGGGCTTACGGTGTCCTGAATCAACCTACCTGCTATGAGTTACTTTATTGGATTTAATTGGGTTAAACCTATCGGATTGTCAGGGGACCAAAAACGTGCATCAGAATAAAGTGTCTGAGAATGAGGCTGCTGTTGAGCGACCCTGGCGTTGGATGGTGTTCAGAGGGAGGTGTCCTTACAAAGGCATACTTGGCGTCTTCGTGCAGGCCCTCCGAAACGGCCTTCATCCACTCCTGCTCCTTGGGAGTGTCGTTGAAGAAGAAGGCTTCCTTGCTGAGGTCCAGCTCTTGGAACCTGCAATCCAAAAGCATCGGCCATCATTTTCGCCCGTCACCACACAGACCAAGGGGGCAGGCGCAGGCAGCTTACCCCACACAGTAGATGTCCGGGGGGTCAGAGGTAAAACCCAACCAGGGCCGGAGGCTCTCCTTGGGGGGCTGCCCATTTACATTGTAGGTACCTAGGAAAAACCTGGGGGTGGCGGGGTTGGGGGGAGGAATTAACACACAGAGAAATCCTGTGTCGCCATCACCGCCAGCACATTCAGGGCAGACACTTAGCCAAGGACGTGCGTCTACTCAGGACATGAAGGTTCAGCATCCGGAAAACCCCCAGAATATTTGTATTTCTTTACCCCAGATCTCTGCATGCTGTGTTGTGCCAGACTCTCCATCCACCTGCACAAAAACAGTCTCCCATCCTGGCATGTTATGGGAATCAGCGTGTAACTAGAAGACTGGCGTTCTCAGTTGAGCGCACGCACACGCACACACACACACACAGTCACCCTACACTTTAATAAGGGGCAGCGGTGGCTCAACGGGATCGCAGTGACCTCTGGGTGTCATGGCAACAGCAAGCTGGGCCAGCAAATCTAGCTGCGTCACATGACGCTGGTTGAAAACAGCTCAGGCCAGAGAGCAGAGCTATTAACTATCAAGCCACATTAATGCAGATAACATCTCACGACAGTCTTTATGACGTGCAAGAACCACTGCATTGTGCCTGAAACGGAACAGATACACTTTCTACCCTGTTTAAGGTGGTCCGTGCACAAGGTGTAAATTTCATCATCAGGGTTTTGTGCTGGACAGTGCACACGTAGCCCAGATTCTTTCCTTCTGGGGACATCATGTGCATTGGTACGGGTCGACTGCGCATGTGCAGGTATTTCCAGGAGGTGGCAGCATTTTTACAGCACACAAAGGTAATTCAGAAGAATAGTTGTTGTTGTAGTAGTTATGATGAGCAGGTGTTTGGGGAGCTACCTGCATACTGCAATTTTCATACCGTCCAGCAGTATATGGTATTGTCAAAAGCAACGCTATTGTAACATTTGGAAATCTTGGTCATAAAACTTGCCAAGCGTTGGGTGGGGTGGGGGGGGATATTTCAACACACCACCATATACCGTATTACCGTAATATCAGCCAAGTCTAGCAACAACTTTAAAATTGTTCATTAATACGCTGCTTGTATTTGTGTTTGCTACAATACATCTGCCCTCTGCTGGCCTGGTGGAATATCGCCGCTGTATGCATACATCGCCCACAACCATCTGCATCCACAGCCAAATATAGAGCCCGTGCATAGAACCGTGAGCAAGGGCATGGGGAAAAGTGAAGCTTCAAGCCGCATTGTGCACTGCCCTTTTTGACCAGCAGAGGTCAGCATTACCCCCCCCCCATTATCCCACTACTGTGGGCAAACCTTGGATCCCATCGAAGAGAAAACATGCCACGGGGTTTCTGCAGGGACGGGGGTTGGTGGAGCCCACCTGAAGTTCTTGATGTAGATGTACTGCTCCTCGTTCTTCAGCAGCTCGGAGCGGATGAGGTTGTCCCGTAAGCCGAACTGTGGCATGGCCAGTATCTGCGCCTTGTTGGACACCATGTATCTGGAGGAGCGAACCAGGTCATCCCTGCTCTCCTCGCCCCTCCCTCTCCTGTGGCACATGAGAGTTAGAGCCAACATCCCAACCTCGACCCTGCACACACGTCATCATTCAGCATATACAGATCTCCAGCACAGCCTCCAAGACCACACGGAACAGCTGGATTTACGCAGCTGTTTACATCCTGGACTGGGAAGAAGCGTCATTTAGCCTTGTGCCTTCAGAAGCAACATAGCTCTTCCCTGCTCAGCACTGCATAAAGACAGGAAACCTCCCCCCCCCCCGAAACGGTCAGGCTCTGGAACTTTCTTTCAGCCATCCCGGCAAAACCATTCTGGCTAAAATTGAACGGTGTGGCAACATTCACAAAGCAGAGCTTTATATAAAGGTAACCTGAATCTTTTTGTTAGGCCCTGAGTCTCAGTTACACAGTTTGGCTCAGTTTGATGAAGAAATGTGCGCCTTGGGGAAAGGGGGGGGGAATTAAGAGAATGATTGCAGCGACTCGGGGGCAAAGCTCACCTATCCACGTTGTTCTCCACGCTGGCTGGATGTCCCTTTCTCTCAGCCAGTGACAATTTTCCTGTGCGGAGAGGGAACAGAAACCTCAGCTATGTAAGGAAATGGGAGGGCCCTCCTATTAGGGCTGCGTGACAATTAAACTCAACCACACAAGCGACTGCCTCCCCGCCCAGTCCCTGCCAG
Source organism: Cyphomyrus plagiostoma (assembly GCA_019775915.2). Taxonomy (NCBI): domain Eukaryota; kingdom Metazoa; phylum Chordata; class Actinopteri; order Osteoglossiformes; family Mormyridae; genus Cyphomyrus; species Cyphomyrus plagiostoma. Next base: position 24,391,423 of record JABFEA020000138.1, on the reverse strand, counting down.
GCAGCACAGCCAAAGAGAAGTATGCCTGTGTGCCCCGTGCACTTTATACTGCAGAGTCAGACAGTGACAGCACCTCACTGATGAGTCGGCGAAGACACAGACCATCTGAGGGAGGGAGATAAGGGCGGGTAAAAAAAAAAAAAAAAAAACCAACAGAAAAGTCTGCACCTTCCATTCATTTGTCCCTTAAACACCAGCTGATCTGGCAAACTGCTCTTCTTTATAGCCTCAAGATTCAGGCTGTTAATGTCACACAGGAGGAGGAAAGCAAAGAAAAGCCCACAGAGAATGAAAGAGTGGACAGCAGAGAGCGCACGGTGAAAAATCGCTGACTTGAAGGTGTGAAGCCTTCTTAGATCAGCACAGCAGGCAGCCCGCGCAGTCAGCAGCTCGAGGTAGATGATACCAAGACGAGCAGAGAGCTCGGTAAACGTGGACAGACTCTCTGAAAAGCAGCTTTAGCTGGCGCTAAAGAATTCCATGAGGATCAGCGCCGGAGACCCCAGGGCGCGACGCCGCTCCAAAAGCCCGGCATGGTATCTCTGTCGCACCACCTTTCCATCCCCTTTAACGGCACGCTCACTGTGTCATGCGGCTAAACCAGGGAAAGTTTACAGGACAATCCCTTGAACATGATGGCGGCGAAAATGATCTTGAACAAACAATGAACAACAGATGACTTGCATTCTTTGCAAACAGGAACACAGACATTTATTGTCACCCAGAGGCTGTAGATGACAGTGTGATTGCTTTTCAAGGTAAGCGCTGACATACCTTTTAAAATACTCTCCAACACGCTGGTGAAGAAAATAGAGCTGATCAATTAAAAAAAAAGGCTTAAGGACTGTTTTATGCTTCGCTGATGTTACAGTTTTGCTGCGGACGCAAAACACGAGTAATAATGAATTACTGTCAGGAACATTTACCACTGAACTGCAAGTCACTCAAGAAAGTGGCATCATCTCCACCCATCGGACAGCAAAGGACAATGGGCTGATATCAAATCGAGGCGGATCTCTTACTGGATGTCAAGTTTAAGAAGAAAAATGCACAGCGCACCCCAACAAACTTCAAGTAACACACTTCTGTGCAAAGAAGGGGTTGTCACTAAAATACAGAAGGGTGAATTGTGATCATTTCAAAAAAGTTTTTTTAAAAAGTTCCAACTATGAAACCTGGTATTTTTGGGTAAACATTAACACTGATGTTAATATTGGCTTTAAGCCTCACACACTCAGGGTTGGGGAAAGAAAAAGCACTCTCGCACTGTATGATTTCTACTGTTGTTATTGATGATCCACCCCCCCGCAGTCCAAAATGATGTGATCAGGTGACTTAGCATCTCAAAATTCAAAATTGTCCATAGTGTGTAACCTACAGAGAATCGCCATTCTATCCGGGATGTCCCCTGCTTTGCACCCAGTGCTCCCTGAGAGAGACATCAGGCCCTTGCAACTCTATACTGGATATACTGGGGTAGTGTGTGGCTCAGTGGGCTAAGCCTGTGTGCCTGAAATCAGAAGGTTGCCAGTTCAAACCCAGCCTCAGTGTGTTTGAGGGTCCTTGAGCAAGGCCCTTAACCCCCAGCTCTCTGGGTGCTGCTACGGGTGGCTGCCCTTCACGGAGAACTTACTCTACAAAGAGCAAGTTGAGGGAGGTGTAGACAATTTCAGAGATCAATAAAGGATCTTATTTTCTGAAAGGATGGATAGATTGACAATTTTTTTGTCAATAATGGCTTATTCTCCAATTCCCTTTGTCTCCAGAAGCCTATTTAAAAGGTCTGGGTAAACACAGCTTAAATAACCACCTTAACACTGCAATGCTCAACAACAACAACACCATGCTGACAACGCAGAGGTTGTGGGTTTGAATCCCAGGGAGCATGAATAAATTGTGATCTTTGGATAAATCACTCTGGATAAAATTGTCACATAAATTAGTAAATATAAAATAAATACCATCTCAGCAAGACCAGGTGCCCAGCTCACCTGTGAAGGGTTAGGGCGAAACGCACAAAAAATAGCAGTTCTTGTTTTGGTCCAAAACAGAAAGGGGAACGACAGTGATGCTAAACAGGTTGTATAAAAATGGAAGAGGGGAGATATAATTAGCAGCAATAGAACCCAGCTGCATAACCAGGCCACACCGCAGAAACAAAGGCAGCCCCCGCAAAAGTGCAGCCCATGCTGAGGCTGGCAGGCTACCCACGGGACCGGGATGAGAGCAGGAAGCCCCCCCCCTCCACAGACCTCCAAAGGCACAGGGCGGCCCCCTCGCCGAAGGCGGCTTTCCTCATTGCTACAGTGTCGACACACGAGCATCCTTTGGGGACCCACACGGTAAAGGTCACTGTTTGTGCCTGCTCAGCAGGGGTTCCCACAATGCATCTCTCTAAGTCCTGAACTCCCTGAACACGAGGACGCTTTGTTACACCCAAAAGGACAGAGTGTGAGATGCTGCTGGTAATACTGGTCTCCCAAACACTAGCAAGACCACCATTTCCAGTGCTTCAACAAACGAGCTGTAGAACAATGCCCAGAAATCAGTCATGCGCCCAAGAACAGCTGAATTAATGCAACTCTGAAAAATCTTTACTCAGCCATGTATATTTTTGTCTTAATTTTCAAATAATCTGAAGGCTTATGTACATTTAAAGGCACAGTACAGAAATACTTGCATTATTTTTTCATGCGCAGGTGTCCATACACGTGCTTAAAGCCACATGCATCCAGAATCATATGCACTCATTACTCATTTTTACTGCCTCAAAACACTTCAATCGCAGCGGTCTGTCTTTATAAAATATAAGCCTAAATAGCAATGAATTTTAAAATATTACATACATTATATAAGGTATAGAAGGTACTGATAAGATTATACAATTCCTTAGTGAGATCTCACCTAGAATATTGTGTGCAGGTTTGGTCACCATATCTTAAAAAGGACATTGCGGCCTTAGAAAAGGTGCAGCGT
>JABFEA020000138.1:24374897-24388347 GCA_019775915.2 Cyphomyrus plagiostoma | reverse complement strand
TTAGTTAAGTTCTCCCCAAGCGAGCTTGATGGGCCGAATGGCCTCCTCTCGTTTGTATAGTTCTTATGTTCTTAAGAGAAAAAAATGTATTGCTATACAGCCAGGTTGGTGGATATTGTCTGGCACTACGCCTAAATATTCGCGTATAGGACGGTGGCATTACCCTTTTCAGTAGGTTATCCAACTAAATGCTGCCACACTATTAAGTTTTAGACTCATGCACGTAAACGCCCTTTTAAAATCGACATTCTGAAAACTTTACACACTACAGCTCAGCTCTTCGCGTAAGCCATGAATAAGCAGACTGCGTGGCATGCACTCCAAACACAAGTGTTAAAAAAGAAAAAAAAAGTCAATGAACCACCGGAATACAAATGTGCCGCTAAGAGAAAACAATGTATCACTTATTTTTCAGCCCGCTAAAAGACACGGCTGATTGATCCTCAACACATCGTCATATTTATTACACCACTAGGTTAACTTTTAACTTGCGAGGTATACTGATATAACAGAGCCTTTGCGTATTAGATTCAACCCTTGTCCTTTCGCCAGATCTTAATCAGCCGCAGACAGTCGTCTAATAAGACCATGGACAAGTTTCACAGAACGCGGGATTCGCTATATTTCAGGAAATGAAAGGAAATCTGCCTAATCAACCCTGTCCGCACTGATTTCCCACCACCCAAGTTATCAGTGTAAATAAGTAATTTAACCAGCGGACTGTAACGTCGGTGGATCTGACGACTCGCAAAAAGCTTTCAGCGCTCCGCGTCTTCTCCAAATTCGCACGTGTTTAAACAAACAAACGAACATGAAATATGTCAATCTTTTTTTAAAAGGGGGCAGATTTAGCCCGACTTGTTACCGGATTCCTGGAGTACATCAGGCATGTCTCCTTCTATTCAGCCGCATTCACCGCGGCATCGCCTCGGCAAGCCGAACTGTGCCGGCCCGGCGCACCCAGGCCGGAGCAATCAAACTCCGGGACACGGATGAACCATGTACACCAAGCCACGGGGTTAAAATGTAACCAGAAAAGGGCGCGCCGTCGCATTTCCAGTACAATGAAGGCCGCCCGCCCAGAGCGATACTGTACCTACGGGTGCGGCGTCGCAGCTGATCGGATCTGGCCCGACTGCAGCGCCCTCAAACAGCCACGGGCTCCAGCAGGAGGTCGGCTTCCGACACCTCAAGCAAAGTTAGCGGCACCTCGGCTTTTAGTTTCGCTTGCATGTTGTCAGATGGAGGGCAGCCATACGAAAACTACCAGGAGGCATTAAGCGGAGCTTTTCTATACAGATCGATATAAAAGAGGGTGGGTACGGGTCACCCGAATGACATGGTGGTGAGTTGGAGAAGCGGAAGAGCGACGTAAGAAGGAAAGGTTCAAAGCAACGAGGTGCTATGCTGACATACAGGTCTGAAGACTTTACGTGGTGGGAAAACATCCAAAATCTTCCACGCCAGAGACGAGCGAACTGAAACTGCTTTGTGAACAGCGAATACCACACACCACACCCCCATGACAAATCTGACAGTCAATTGTGTGCCTTTCAGTAGGTATATTTTTTCTTCTCATCTATATATGAATTGACAAAGGCCATTACAGTACAGGTACAACATTACTGAGCAATGTTTCCCACATGCTTCCCAGTCCAGACAGTGACAAGGAAGTGAGGGTTAATTTGAATGGAGAGCATCAGGATGCAATTTTGGTGACAGCTGAATGTATCTGACACTATAAAAGCTACCCGCAGCCCCATCTACAAAGAGCTTCACTTTCGATCACTTGATGACCTACACATTTCCACTAACTGTGCTTGTGGTTTCAGGTCAACAGAATATTATTTTGATGGTGGACAGGAAATACACTATCCAACAATTAGTGATTTCATTAATGAGTTATTATATTTAAGGCCTTATTAAACTGCTATATTGATCTGTTAAAAAAAAAGATGATTTACGTTTTTGTTTATTAATATTGGTACTTGAAAGTAGGCTCCAGACCCCCCATGACCCTGAGTAGGACAAGGGATTACAGAAGATGGATGGATGGACTGAAAGTTTAATCAGCAGCAAATTGTGACTTCTGTCACTGCGGACAGAAATGTTTCCGGGGTAAGTCAATTCGGGTGCCTCATGAAACAGAGTGTGTCCTGAAACCAAGGACCTTTAGCTCACTGATCCATTTCTGTAGCTTGGGATGCAAATAGATGATGGTTAGATTTGGTTGGGGGGGGGCACAATTCTATGCACCACTCATGCTGCATCGTGTGTGTGATATTAGGGTGACCAGCTATCGTGCATCACATTTTGCAGGAAACTGTTGCACGATAACTGCTCTAGATGTGCCTGAGGAGCCTAAAGGAGATTCTGGTTTCACTTTCGGTAAAGACTCAGTTACAGCCAACAGTTTGATTCTCAGACGCGGAACACTTTGCAGAGGATGTTGCAAACACAGTAAGCAGGTATCCAAGAAGAGTGCTTGGTCTAAGATGGGAGATATTCAGAAAGTTTTTGGCTGAACCTGTTTACAGGGACGGTGTTCGGCAGCAGAGATGGACACGGCGATAAGGTTCCTCACCAGATTTTTTCAGCTGGCTGGTTCTGTTCGACGGTGTCTGCAGCAGCACGGCAGACAGAGAATCTGTGCTGGTCCGTTTAGTGGACCTTCTGTATTTGGTCAGCCATTCAAATTGTGAGGCGGGAACTTCGGTGGCGGACTTCTTGCATACCTCTGTGGATAAGACACCATAGTGAGGAATGTGCGCGTGCGCGCACACACACACACATTTGTAATTGTATTCTTGTGGGGACTCTCCATTCATTTCTATGGGGCAAACTCTAATCCCACAATAACCTCTACCCATACTATAACATAGCCAAACAAAATACTTTTGTAATTTTTAGTTTGTTGATTGCATTCACGGATCTTTGTGGGGACCTGAAAAATCACATTGCGGTATACATTTGGTCCACACAATGTAATATAAACATTAGCCACACACACAAACACACACAGGCCTGACTGCCTGTATATATATTATGCAACAATAACATACTGCAGAGATAAACATACATTTACAGTGCAAGATCAAAGACAGTGCACACAATGCAGATGAATTAATATGGTGCAAATTTAGTTCAGAAGACACGAGCAGAATGTCCTGAAAACAGAACATAGACGGGCTTGTCTTTAAACACAGCAAGTGCACTTATATCACCAACTGGACCTATACCCACACAGAATCTATACTTTGTTGACAAAATCGTGTCGTTTCATTGCTAAGCAGCCACTTGCACAGCCTTACAATTTTGCTGAGGAAAAGGTGACACTTTGTACCCCCCATCAGCTAACTCAAGTGATCGAGGTGCTGAAAAGCACAACAGGGCTGGCTGCTTTGCCAGTTTGATAGCAGTGCCATTCCGCAGCTGGTCTAACCCCCACAGGAATAACAAGTGAAAAAACATGACTGTTAATCTTTCTCCTTTTCCCTCCTCTTACCATCTTAAACCAGCTGTGTATTTAAAAAAAAATCACCTGGAGATTCCTCTCCAGCTTCCAGCCAGAAACACCCTCCAACTGGTAGAAGTCGCAAACTATACCGTCAGACGCAGAGAACGATGGGGACCCTCTCAGCAAATGTGGAGATGAGACGACAGTTTTGGCTCTTCCGCATCGTACAAGGAGCGCACTGAGCAGCAGCGATGCCCTGTCAGATAACGCCCCCAATTTCACTTCTAGCTGACCTTTATTTATTTATTTATTTACAACAATCCCTTTTCTGCAGTCAGACTTTTCAGAGTGTTGCTTCTTCATTTAGCCTGTGCATGCTGTGGACTCGTGGAAAGGAAGCTCATAACCACAAGAAGAGCAGCGCAGTCCTGCCATTTTCAAAAATATCTCACTCTGTCGCTCATTCTGTCTCTCCCTGGTTAGTTCCTCTTACCTTCAGAGTTCCCCTTGTTCTTCCAGTTGTCGACCATCTCCATCATGTCCCCCGTCCCCCGCCCAGGACTGTACTGCAAATGTGGCCTATCAAAAAAAGCAGCGGGAGCCTCCGGCTGGGCGGAGAGGCCGGGCACAGCCCTCGGCTGCGTGATCTAAAGCCCAGGTGCCAAAAGTGACACTTTCCCTCTAAACATTCGGTGGATTTACCCTGGCGACGGTTGCTACGGAAAGGCATCGCGACAGAAAACAAGGTACATTCTGACCCACGACCTCCAGTCTAAAATCCGACTGGGGTGAAAAACACAACAGCTGCAAACCACAGCTTAATATCACAGATGACAGGTCCAAGATGATGGCCCTCGTTGAATCTCGGAAGAAGTAAATGACTAAAACCTGGCTAAATACTCCACCCCTACCTCCGCCCCCACCTCCGTCACACTCACTTGTTCTCATACTCTCACACTCTCTCTCTCCCCTCCCGTCTTCCATACTCAGAGCTCACCACTTTGCTTATCTGACCAAACAGTCGCTACTCTTCTTCGCCTCTTCTGCTGTCATAACATGCTGGAAGGAACTACATGCTGTGCGCGTCTCTCTCTCTCTCGCTGCAGTGGTTTGTTATCTTCCAGCTAAAGCTTGAAACCTTGCATCCCCCCTCAGACTGTCATGAAGAGGGGACTCCGATCATATTTTCTGTGTCTTGCTGCTCTGAGTGTTGATTTGTGCTTCTCTGCTTCTACTGACTTTGCAGCAAAACATGTTGCCCGTATAGCTCCTCCTTCATTCTCACTGGCCTGTATGACAATGCAGACTTACCAACCCAACCAGGACCACTGCAATGTCATGCCCCACCTCCGCTCCAAGGCATGGCCTTTACGACTAAAAAAACAGCAAGATTCTTGGTACCAGTGAGCTGCAAGTGCACTCATTGTTTTGACATGATAGAGAGGTTGACCCTCCCCATCCCTTTAACAACAAAAGTCTATCTCTTTAAATAAACAATGATGTAAGAAGCTAAATTTCCTTATTCTTCTGTATGAGTAACCCCCCAACCCCAGAAAAAAAGTGAAACTACCAGCATCAAACTACAGAATGGTTCCTACTTAAATCCAAAGAAACTACAAGGTAACTCTGTGGTCACAAACATGCACCTACTTGCAGAAAAGTAGCACAGCTTATGAGGAATGGAAGCCTCATGCAGTGACAATAAGCCACTTGGTGACACTAACCCACCCTACAGCCACTGTGTTCTGTTCATGTTACCATTATGGTTCTCGGATCTGGTCCGATTCCATCGTGCTGGGATTTGACTTCCGCAGTTGAGAGCAGAGCTTGATTCAGTTTCGAAGGACATGGTGCTCAACCGCAAGGCAGAATGTTCAGCCAAATGCTCTTCGCCATTCTGACTTCACAGGTGCTGGGATACTTTTGGCAGGAAGCTGAACACTAATTTCTTGAATAAAGTAAGTCTTTTTTAAAAGTATCACACTGGATCTTAAGCAAACATTTTCCCTTCAAGTACTTGCTGATTTGCCATTCAGATCAATTAAACCATGAAAGTGTTAACAGATGTCAGTGGTGGGCCATATCCCCTGACCTGGCTGTTTGGACAAGCTGAAATGGAGCTGTCTTTGACAATGGGAGGGGGTCTCTTACCACTCCAGGCCCTATTGACTTCACTGAGGAATAGCCGCGTGTGGGAACCAAAGGGCAGCCTCAACTCCAGGTCCCGATCCGAATCTGTCACCCGCACCCTGGTATCTGCGCCTGTGGAGTGCCCACTGACTTTAAGTTAAAGGACTCCCATTCAGTTTCAGCCATGTCGCAAACCTTCCACTCATAATAATACAATATTCTGAGGCAAATTGTGAAATACTATGATTTTACCTTCATCACAGTATAGATTTCAATTATTAACCTTGAAATTTGAATTTCGCCAAAATAAAAAAAATAGTTAATTCATTACTGTATTAACAATAAATTCCAGCCTTACCAGGTAACGCGGAAAAAGAAATATTCTATACTTGATAATACAATAAAATAAACTCACCGATAATGGCAAGTTCATCTGGAGAGGAGACTATCGAGAAAAAGAGCATAACGTTAGATACACGCTACCTTCTACAGATTAAACGATTTAGAATGTCACTGTTTCTGATAGTAATGAGTTTTCAGGATTCATGCGCCAACAACAAACAATACAGTGGTACCTCGATTCCCAAACTCACTAGAACTCGAATTTCTTGAGAGTTGAACAAACCAGTTTGACCTAGAACTCGATATGAATATCAGAAGACAAACCATGAACGCTGACCTAATATAAATTGTATGTGCCAGGAAATGAGTCATACTACAATGCAATTCTTACTTGAAGGCGGTTCCAGTTTGTGCAGCCAGGTGAGAGGTCGCAATGCATCTAACCGTAATGCATTGCGCCAGCACTGTAAGCAAGTCAAACGCAACCAATGACCGGACTGGGTCCGAGTTAACGAGGTGGCGTGGCACACGGAAGGAGCGGACGATCGGGGCAGGATAAGGGTAATGTTGGGATAAGATCTTTATCGTTTTGGAAGCCATTAAGAAAAAAATGCTCTTCTTATTTTATCCTGTGCATTTTGTGTTTAAATGCCAAAAAAACATATTTAGGTGTAATTTTGGGGGGCCAGGAACCAATTAATTGGTTTTCCATTATTTCTTATGGGAAAAACACGATCAGAACTCAAACTTTTTAGGATTCGATCCGGAGTTCAGAATGGATTAAGGTTGAGAACTGAGGTACCACTGTACTTGCAATGAGCAGAGCGATTTACTGCCTTCACCTTCTACAATAGCGAAGTTGTGGGAGACGGGTATTATGTCATCCAGCGTTACATCTTCACCGGTTATCGCCATTCGTCTATGCGTGAAGATAAACATCCTACGGGAGACATATTAACCTATACACAAAACAGCAATCATCGCGAAGATACTGTGGGACCAGAAGAATAAAATAAATGACAACTCACGCGTGGGCCTCGTAACGTGCCACCAAGCCCACCAGCCTGCTTTCGGTGGCATTGTCCACGACGAGAAGACATTGGGCAGCATGTTTAAAACACTTCAGTTAAGACAAATATCCAAATTACATGTGTAGAGTTATGCACATGGGAAAATGATATATGGAATCGTGACGTTTATTAATGCCATGACACTTAATAAGTTAAACACTTAATAAAATACATGTTTGCAAATTGTCTGTCGGTATTATAAAGTAGTTTTGTTAGCAATACTTGCCACTAAACACTACATCTACTTTGAGCACATTACAGAGTACAGTACTAGTGACCCCTTATGGACACACATTATAGCGGTTCTTGCTGCGCTACGCGCTTAGGTATGAGCGCACTGCGCATGCGCCAGTTCAGCCTCTCGACAGTGGTTTTATTTATACGTTCAGTCTATTTGACAATACAAACATGAATCATTGACATATAACCAACATTTCATATTTTAAAACTGTTTCGAACTCGAAACTAAACAGATTTTCGTTGAAAGAAAAACAGATCCATATTACATGGCACGAAAACGCGAAGGCCTCTCCTATAGGCACAGTCACATGAAACTTCCTTCCCAGAATACCGTTAACTTTCCATAGATACTATTGCAACTGCAAGCTCAGCTGCCTTGAACTTACGCACGAATAATGCTTCATTTAAAACAATATCGACTTCTAGATTATCCTCGAACCGCTTCCACCGAATCGTATTAGCGGCAATGTTTGCCAAATAAAGGAGGATACTATGATACAATTTTCGTCTTCGGACAGAGTCTCCTGAATCGCTACAGACTGATCCATGCGTGAGAAAGGGTTTCGCCACTACTTCTCACTCCCCAAAATACTACCGTCAGTAAATGCCGTTGATGAGCTCCAGCATTGAGACTTTACGAGATAAGAAGACAAGCGAACAGGCTTCTTCTATACAAAGTGATGGCACCTTCTGCAAAATCAGATCATTTTGCTTTACCAGATGCAACCCGCAGCACCCGTCGCGCTCTGCCGCTGCCACGCAGCGAAGTCTGATGCGTGACGTCACATACCCCCTGCCCTGCCCACATTTTTTTTCTTGAGGTTACTACCGCTACTTTTTGCCAGTTAAGGATTTCCCTCACTAGAAAGGATGTATCTAATGTTTTGTGCATGTATAGGCTGTAAGCACTGGGAAACATGCATTGCTTATTTTTTCATGGGCTAAAATCGAGTAAGCCAAGCTATAAAAATTATACAGACTACTGAAAAATATTATAAATGTCGGACATGGTGACACGTAAAGGAAAAAAAATCCCGAAGAGTCCCGAAATAGAAAAAAAATATCATTCGACGTTCGTTTGCCATGTTGATTATTCGATTGCGTTGATTCGATTCTGACAAGGGGCGAATTGAAGAGAAACTTGAACATTATTGCAAATCTAAAATAGTTTGCGCATAAATGCGTCGTTAACTAAGCGTCATCTTGCCTGATTTGCAATTGTAATCACGGAACATTTGTAATAACTGAGCCTGCATTCTGTTTTAAATAGCTAACACTGTGTCGCTTGTTTCACTGAACCTGCATTGTGCATTGTGCTTTTCACTGAACCTGCATGTGTGGTGATCATATGATGTTTCCTTCCGTGCGTATGCATCGGGATTGCGAAGTCATCCGTTACCGACTGCGCAACAGATTCTATACATAAGCAAGAATGTAGATCTGGGTATGGACAGTAGGGGCATTTTCTTACCAATATGGTGGGAGAATCGTGTCTGTTTAAGGGAGCAGGGGGTTCGGAGTGATTTGGTCCCTACAAATGCTGAAAGCAAACCTGCAGCTTTGCACATAGTCGTAACCTACTGACGTATATGCGAGTGTTTTCCACCCAAGACTGACCTCATCTGGATCTGGGTCAGACAACATAGGCGGCGGCCTTGGATCAAAGTACAGAAAACTAAAACCATATCACACGTGGTGATTTTGTAGCGCTTGACCGGAGCAGCGCACTATGGTAGATGATGAAATCCAAGGTTGCCAGCTCTCACACTCATGCAAGAACTCTTACAGCAAATTTATATTAATCCTTTATAAAACTAAAATTAGCTGCATTATGAACGTTGGGGTAATTTGCAAACCATACAGACTATTTACAAGTTAATAAAAATGTAAATGTGGGTGCATATATGTGCGGATTTCTCTCGAGCTGAATGTCTCACGCCAGCCAGTTGACCAACGTTGGTGACACTGGAGATCTTCGCTGTCAGTCCTTGTGGTTTCAGCACATAGAAAGAGCTAGCTGCGCAGTATTTTAAAATAAGCTGCCTGTAAATGTTCATTTTAAGGAACTGATGGTTTTCGTTAGAGAGCACTTTTGTTTTACATGCCCAAACCTCATAGTCCTGTGGCTTTTTACTTTGTAGATTCAACTGTATGCATACAGTACGACTATGAGCTGCAGTGAAATGCAAGGTGATCCTCTCCGCCATTATAAACAGTGAAAGCAATAAGACATAAAAGTTGCGATGAAAATATACACTAAACCAAATAAGGAACAGTAAAGTCATACTGAAAAGAAAGAAAGAAAAATCAGATGCAACATATCTTCAGTAAAGTGCACGGTGCATGATTAAGGATATAATTTCGAAGCAGGGGGCGTCATTAGGCCTGTTTTTGGGGGGTTTTAACCCATAAAATGTTTTTTACCACCCCCCCCCCCCCAAATAAATGTGCATTTCTTGGCCTAAGTCTTTTAGAGTGGGTTGCATCCATATACTGTACATAGTCTAAATAGTATACATAATATTCAGTCACAGGCTGTTACCTGAAACTACATAGTAACACACTAATGCAAACAACCAGCATTGTGGCTGAGGGGTAAGATTATATTTGAATAGAATAATAACAAAATCTAAGCAAAAACAATAAAAAAGTCATTCACTATTTTGTCTCATGCATACTTTCTGTGGTATTGTAAAAACCTCTTAGCACTTTTTAAATAAAATATGTTCTATTACACGTCTATGTGTATTTATGGGTCAGTATCTCAAAGAAAAAATATACATAAGGATTAATATTTAAGTATTGTCATTTTCATAACCCATTGGCAAAGCACATACGGTATCTGCATTTTGTCATCAATCTGCCTTTCAAAGTCTGCGAAGTCTCAGCAATTGGCAGGGTCATAGAGTATTTAAGGCCCCCTCATCCATTCTTGCAGACAAACTGTCATTCTGCCCAATGTGACCATACTGTAAGCTTACGTTTGCCAACCTGCGATTTAAATGGGCGCAGTCCACTGACGCAGCATGACCCCGCCAGCCAACGCCTTGATTGTTTGCATTCTCTGCACATTGCAGGCAACCCGCCTATCATATTGTTACTCTGTTATTGAAATCATTTAAGGATTAGTTTTTAGGCGATGTTTTGAAATACATAGGTGACGATGTTATTAGCTATGTTTATGAACAACCACATCCATAACGATAATAATGACAAAGACGACAAACATAGACTCATTGACTACTTCATTTGGTTATACATCAATGGCTGACAAGTTGTTCCTTAGGAGATGCCTTTCTGCACACCACAGTTGTATCGAGTTGTTATTTTTGCACATGTGGCCTTCCGGTTTACTTCAGAGAGTCTGGATATTCGTCTCATCCCTTAACTGCATGTTTTTGTTCACAGAAATGTCATAGACCGTAAACTATAGACACTGCAGTTTGCAGAAACCTGTTATGGACTAGAGGCATGGCGCCGGTGGGAAAAGGCAATGATCCACTTTGTGGGACAAGGGGTTTATTAAAAGAAATAGAACATGCTGGGGTAAACAATGAAAATAGAAGGACTAAAAGGGGTCAAAACAAACAGGGAAAAACTATAGAACTAAATAGGAAACTAAACTAACAGAACCAGGGAAACAGAAAGAATAGAATTAGGTGATCAGTGTTAACACACCACAGCACACAATGCACAATAATGAAATGTGTCCTCTTCATTGAACCCATATGTGACTTTCGCGATATAGTAGGGGGCAGCTAATTCAGTGCCCTGGGAGCAGTGCTTGGGGGCGGTACCTTGCTCAGGGTACGTCTGTGGTGCCTTGCTGGTCGGGGAATACATGGGAATACATAATGGGTACGGACAGGTCCTCACTGAACCGGAAAACAAACACTGGGGCGCCCCCTAGTGCCTAAAACTGCATCATCTGATGTTACCAGCGGTTAATGGCCAGGATTCCCTGCTGGTTTCTCATGTTGTGCTTCGTAAAATTTAATATGTGTTTCTTTTAAGGTTTAGCTTTTAGCACAATCATCCGTCATAAAGAAAAGGAGATTTTTTTGCAGTATAGTTAGACATTCATTTAAGTTTTCACAAAGCGTTTAACCAGGATAAGACATGAGACTTTTTCAGGCCGTGTTGCTTGCGCTCGGACCAAAACATGTCTGTAGGGGAACATTTTGCGGTTATCTAAATTTATGACTCTATATAAATGACTCTTTATAAATTTTTATCACTGTAAAAAAAAAAGTTGTTTCAACTTGAAATAGTTTGTATTCGTTTTTATTTCAGAGAACTTAAGAAAATAAGATGTTTAAACCAAGCGCTTTGTCAGTCATCCATCCATCCATTTTCCAAACTGCTTATGCTACTCGGTTGTGGGGGGTCTGGAGCCTATCCCAGAGGCAACGGGCACAAGGCAGGGAACAACTCTGGATGGGGGGGCCAGCCCATCACAGGGCACACTCACACACCAGCCACGCACACATGCACACCTACGGGCAATTTGGCAACTCCAATCAGCCTCAGCATGTTTTTTGGACTGTGGGGGGAAACCGGAGTACCCGGAGGAAACCCCACGACGACACGGGGAGAACATGCAAACTCCACACACATGAGACCCAGGCAGAGACTGGAACCTAGGCCCCAGAGGTGCAAGGCAACAGTGCACCACCATGCCGCCCCTGCTTTGTCAGTCAAACTAAACATAATTTACTGAGTGAACCATTTATTTTGTAAAATAGATTTGATGTTTTAAGTATAACTAATTTTTCAATAAATCACCTGAAATTGCCTTTTCCAGTGGTAGCTATACACTTGAGTGCAGTCCCTGTCCCTGTCAAACTCCCTTTGATGCTACTGAATATACAAAATATTACCAAAAGGTCAGTACTGGCCTTACTAATTCATGGACTGGGAGCAAAAAAAAAGTTAATTGTTTCAATGCAACTTCTAACTGTACAAACATAAATATAACATTCATCCACTTTCCAGCCATTTATGCTGCTCACAGGGGGGCTGAAGCTTGTCCCAGTGCTGGGGAACACCCTAAATGACAGGCCAGTGTGCTGTGGGAATATTACAGTGTGGGCAATTCAGAGACCTGTGTCCAACAAAAGGAGGTGGGGCAGCGCTGTACTGTGAGCCACATCAAGGCCAGCCTCCCCCCTCCTTTGATCCCCACCAGTTTGCCTACAGATCAAACTGGCCCACTGATGATGTCATCGCCGTAGCCATCCACACCGTGCTGAGCCACCTTGAGCACCATAGAGTATAGATATAGAGAATAGCTATAGAGTATAGCCATAGATTATAGCTTGGCTTTTAACACAGGAAACTGCTGGAGCTACCCCCCCCCATGACCTGTACCTGGGTAAAAAGCATCCTCACAATCCGGCCCTAGTCCGTTAGATGTGGCTCCTGTGTCTCCATCTCCCTCGCACTCAGCACTGGCTCTCCACAAGGCTACTACTCTATTCCCTGTATACCTATAGGGAGCGCAAGCAACACGGTGTTTCCACGGCCTGAAAAAGTCCCAAACCCATATGTATTCCCAGACCAGGAAATACAATGATCAGAAAGTTGTGGACTACAGTGACATATGGATACAGGTGTGTCAGGGTCAGCAGCCATCTTTCATGTCTCCTCCCCGTTTGGCCAGCAGATGTCCTGGCTATCCTGTCCTCCCCGTTCTCAAAGTCTTCAGTGTTTTTCTCCTGCTCTCCAGGTGGATGCTTGGCTCAATGAGCTGAACATGTATCTACCTATAAACCCTCGAGTACTCAGCCGCCTGCACTGGGGGTGTTTTACATGTAGATGCTTTACATGTAGATGCGGCAGCTAATATGGAATCAGATTTAGCTGATCTGATTAACGATGATGACAATGAAGCAGCTTGCAACGATAAGCCAGACTGCTGGACAAATGACCAAGCGCAGTACTTCCGCAAAGAAAACCCCTGGTTAATTCAAAAAGAAAAAAGCTTGGATGCAGTATATGTGCCAAAATATCCTCCTTCTCACACTGGTCTGGTTCATGTTGTTTTAATGGTTTTTCAGTATTCCATTTGTGTAAAGCACCTTCAGACACACCCCCAGCAATCGTGCAGGCGGCTGAGTACTCACACTCGCTAGTTGTTTCCTTTTCTGGGCTTCCATGCCGCTTTCTTTTTGCTTTATTTAGCCACGCTAGCATGATTAGTTCATGGACC
>JABFEA020000138.1:24349379-24374797 GCA_019775915.2 Cyphomyrus plagiostoma | reverse complement strand
TTTGGCGTAAACAGAATGAGAACATGGATCCATCATGCCTTGTTACCACTGTGCAGGCTGGTGGTGGTGGTGTAATGCTGTGGGGGATGTTTTCTTGGCACACTTTAGGCGCCTTAGTGCCAATTGGGCATCGTTTAAATCCCACGGGCTACCTGAGCATTGTCTCTGACCATCAGTACTGGCCAAGGTGGAGTTTATCACACACGTCATATGCCTGCTAGCAAAGGTCAATCCCCAAAAAGGCCCTAGAAGGATGTGGCATGGACTCGTCAGCAATTGTCAGCAATGAACAGGTCTGGAAGAATCGTAAATGGTTATAATTTATTTATTTATTTTTAATTACCTAAAAAGGTGTGGGGTGAATGTCCTAAAATTGCGAAAACATCAATTACTTTTGAATCTTGTGATACATCTTAAAGTAAGCGTCATACCCAGAATATATAGGCTTACTCAGAGAGGGTAGGTTATAGAAGTCGATAGTTTAAACACCGTATTTTTCTAGGATACATGTGCAGGGTGATTCATCTTGTCTGCGTTTCTTTAAGTAAGGGGTATAGGAGGCTGAACGCTTTGCCAGGCTTGGCACCAAATCCTGTTTTTTTCGTAAATGTGAATTACAGCTGACAGGCACACAATCCCTTGGTAAAAGGTATTAATTTGAACAATTAAACAATAAACACACAAGGTACGAAACATAATCAAATGAATCTAAAGCCATTTAAGATCTATTGATAACCTGCATGAATCACATTCCCTCGTCTCACATCCATAGACAACTTACACTCCTGTAACCAATGACGGAACATCATAAGATAAATCTTTATTTTCAACAATCATAGCTGGTTTTAATTGGGCTGCTCGTTCGCTAAAATGGCAAAGGAAACTTGCGATGGTTCAGGGCGTTGGCGTCAGTGCGTGTGTGCACCTTGTTTGCTCACTTGCTCTGTTCAGTTACTGGAGCACATCCTAAGATCTCCCTCTGTGTCTATAGGCTCATCAAACAAAGCCAGCATACATGAGAAAAACTGTATTATTATTAACTGCCAATTTCTCCTCAAATGGCAGCAAGGAATATACATGAATATTCATGTCCCCCAGTATTAGCAGATCCCCCCTTTCTTCCTAAAAAATTAAATGAAAAGATATCTAGCTTTTTTGGGCTGAACGATATTGGTTAAAATTAAATTGCAATATATTCAGGCTTTGCGATATCCATTCATAGATGTGTCTTTTGTTATGTAATGCATTTGTCTTGACACAGAGGAAATAAATATGACGAATTAAGAGTGCGTGAATCAGCATGTAACAGGCCAATTCGCTGATCATTCAGAGCGCAAAGACAAAACGTACATCTTAGTTTGTAGTCCAGTATCAGACTGCATCATTTTATCATATGGATCAGTTGTTTTTAAGTTATGTTTAGTATGAAACAGCACCCTAAACTACAGAAGAGGATTAGGGCCACCATGAAATATTAAACAGTGTTAGTTTAATTTTTAGTGATTATTGATTATTATGTAATTATACTTCATTTATAAATATATAATTTTAAATTACACTCCTCCTGGGGGCTCTCTTGTTGTGCTGGGGGACTTCAATGCTCACATTGGCAATGACAGTGAGACCTGGAGTGGCGCGATTGGGAGGAACGCCCCCCCCGCGAGTTGAACCCGAGTGGTGTTTTCTTATTGGACTTCTGTGCTCATCACGGATTGTCCATAATGAACACCATGTTCAGGCATAAGGGTGTCCATATGTGCACTTGCCACCAGGACACCCTAGGCTGCAGTTCGATGATCGACTTTGTAGTCGTGTCATCGGACTTGCGGCCGCATGTCTTGGACACTCGGATGAAGAGAGGGGCAGAGCTGTCAACCGATCACCACCTGGTGGTAGGTTGGCTCCGCTGGTAGAGGAGGAAGCCGGCCAGGCCTGGCAGGCCCAAGCGTATAGTGCCGGTCTGCTGGGAATGTCTGGGGAATCCCCTGTCAGGAGGAGCTTCAACTCTTATCTCCGGCAGAACTTCTCCCATGTCCCGGAAGAGGCAGGGGACATTGAGTCTAAATGGGCCATGCTCCGCGCCTCCATTGCGGAGGCGGCTGACTGGAGCTGTGGCCGTAAGGTGGTCGGTGCCTGTTGTGGCGGCAATCCCCGAACCCGCTGGTGGACACCAGTGGTGAGGGATGCCGTCAAGCCGAAGAAGGAGTCCTATCGGGCCTTTTTCGCTGTGGGACTCCGGAAGCAGCTGATGAGTACCGGCAGGCCAAGCGGAACGCGACTTAAGGAGATTCTGGTCCACCATCTGGGGGCTCAGGGCGGGAAAGCGGTGCAGCATCAACACTGTTTTTGGTGGTGATGGGGCGCTGCTGACCTCAACTTGGGATGTTTTGGGTCGGTGGAGGGAATACTTCGAAGACCTCCTCAATCCCACTGACACGCTTTCCAATGAGGAAGCAGAGTCTGGGGACTTGGGGGTGGACTCGCCTATCTCTGGGGCAGAAGTCACTGAGGTGGTTAAAAAGCTCCTCGGTGGCCAGACCCCGGAGGTGGATGAGATCCGCCCGGAGTTCCTCAAGGCTCTGGATGTTGCAGGGCTGTCTTGGTTGACACGCATCTGCGACATCGCATGGACATTGGGGGCAGTGCCTCTGGATTGGCAGACTGGGGTGGTGGTCCCCCTCTTCAAGAAGGGGGACTGGAGGGTGTGCTCCAACTATAGGAGTATCACACTCCTCAGCCTCCCTCCAAAGGTCTATTTGGGGGTTCTGGAGAGGAGGGTCTGTCAGATTGTTGAACCTCAGATTCAGGAGGAGCAGTCTGGTTTTCGCCCTGGCTATAGAACAATGGTGCCAGGCTTCCTTATAAGGGCTGTTTCGTCCCTGTATGACCAGTGTCAGAGCTTGGTCCACATGGTCGGCAATAAGTCACACTCATTATTGGCCTGGGCTGCCCTTTGTTACAGATTCTGACAGAATTTCTAGGTGCAGCCAGGGTGTTGAGGGTGTCTGGTTTGGTGACCTCAGGATTAGCTCTCTGCTTTTTGCAGATGATGTGTTTCTGTTGGTTGACCTTCGGTTCTCACTGGGACAGTTCACAGCTGAGCGTGAAGCGGCTGGGATGAGAATCAACACCTCCAAATCTGAAACCATGGTCCTCAGCTGGAAAAGGGAAGAATGCTTTCTCAGGGTCGGGGAGGGGGTCCTCCCCCAAATGAAGGAGTTTAAGTATCTTGGGGTCTTGTTCATGAGTGAGGGAAGGATGGACAGGCAGATAGGTGCGGCGTCAGCAGTGATATGGGCACTACATCAGTCTGTCATGGTGAAGAAAGAGCTGAGCCAAAAGGCAAAGCTCTCGATTTACCAATCGATCTACATTCTTACCCTCACCTATGGTCATGAGCTATAAGTAATGAGTGAAAGAACTAGATCACGAGTACAAGCGGCTGAGATGAGTTTTCTCCACAGGGTGGCTGGGCTCTCCCTTAGAGATAGGGTGAGGAGCTTGGTCATTCGGGAGAGGTCGCCGCTGCTCCTCCGCATCGAGAGGAGCCAGATGAGGTGGCTTGGACATCTGGTCTGGATGCCTCCTGGACACCTCCCTGGTGAGGTGTTCCGAGCATGTCCTACTGGGAGGAGGCCCCGGGGAAGACCCAGGACACGCTGGAGGGACTATGTCTCTCGGCTGGCCTGGGAACACCTCAGGAATCCCCCAGAGGAGCTGGAAGAAGTGGGAGTGGGAAGTCTGGGTTTCCCTGCTGAGACTGCTGCCCCCGCGACCCAACCTTGGATAAGCGGGAGATAATGGATGGATAATTTTAGATTACTTAAAAATCTTTTTTATATCGCAGACTTTTATGATGTCAGTATTGCATGTGTGCCCATTGGGATATTGCAATAATATACATATGGACTGGAACCCATGAACAGTGTAGAACTTGATTTACAGAAGAAATCAGCAGAATATATAGGCTTACTAAGAGAGGGTAGGTTATAGAAGTCGATAGTTTAACAACCATATTTTGTTATGATACATGTGCAGGATGATTCATCTCGTCTGCGTTTCTTTTAGTAAGGGAGATGAGAGGCTGAACGCTTCGGCAAGCTTGACACCAAATCCTGTTTTATCGTATATGTGAATTACAGCTGACAGGTGTCACGCCCAGCTCGTCCGATCCTCGTGTGTGCCACGCCCACCTCGTTACCTCGTGTTACTTCCTGATTGTTATCACCTGTTTCCTGTTATTTTCGGCTTGTTCTGTGTATTTAGTCAGCGTCTCTGTGTCAGTATCCCCAGATCAGTCGTTGCTGTGCGTCACCGTGTTCCTTCTTTACCTGAATAAACCCTGTTTTGTGCCCGTATCCACGACTTCGCTCGCCTGCTTGTCCGCCCATTAACACTCGCACATAACAACAGGCACACATTGGTAAATGGTATTAATTTGAACAATTAAACAATAAACACACAAGCTACGAAACATAATCGAATGAATCTAAAGCCATTTAAGATCTATTGATAACCTGCATGAATCACATTTCCTCATCTCACATCCACACACAAGTTACACTCCTGTAACCAATGACGGAGCATCATAGGATAAATCTTTATTTTCAACACTCGTAGCTAAATAACACCCCTTCCATCTGAAAACTAGTTTTAATTGGGCTGCTTGTTCGCTAAAATGGCAAAGGAAAAGCTGCGACGGTTCTATGACTTTGGGGCGTTGGCGTCAGTGCGTGTGTGCACCTTGTTTGCTCACTTGCTCTGTTCAGTTACTGGAGCGCATCCTAAGATCTCTCTCTGTGTCTATAGGCTGATCAAACAGAGCCAGCGTACATGAGAAAAACTGTATTATTATTAACTGCTAGCTTCTCCTCAAATGTCAACATAAAATACAGATATGAAAATGCCAAATCTACCAAAATAGCGACCAATGATCACCAAATTTCTCGCAAACATATCTGGTCATAACGACTCATTTTAAGGGCTACATTAAATTTGTATTTTATTAGTAGACCAACGGCATAGTCTATATCATATATATTATTGAAATGATGGTTCTAGAGTTCTAGATCGTTTTAATTCGAGCTGGTTAATTTGACTTTTAAGAAATTCGAATTCTAATGAGTTCAAGTACTGAGGTAACACTATTTTCAAAGTCAGAAATATAGAAACTTACATTCCTATGAACGCACAAACTTCTTAAATCTTACATACAAGAGGCACTGCAACGACGTTCGCTCCTTCTGCCAACTAAAAACGCTTATTCAACGCGTTAGTTTTTCGGGATATTGGTTACGTCAGCCATCACCACCACCAGCCGAACGATAACTAAAAGAGGACATCGAATGGATGGGGTACCGACTGGAGCTTGGCACAAGGCCAGGGACTTTCCTGCATATAGGTTTCTGTAGTCAGTAGATGGTGTCTGCAAATAATAATTTAAAAAATAAAAATTTGAACACCTTACAGTCCCTTGCATTTATTTATCATAGTCTTTTTTAACGTTTTTCTTATAATGGGCGTCAATGGAGAGGAAAACGCTTAACGTGAGGTAAAGTCCAAATTCCTAGCACTTCGGGTTTGATTTTTTTGCCAGGTGAAAGTCTTTATGACCAGATATGTTTGGAAATTTTGGGATTAATGGTCGTTTTTGCAACATTAAGCCACGTTAAGCCTTTTCCTCATAATAGGCGTTAATAAAGAAGAAAACGCGTTTCAGAATGTCCCGAAATTGACGATTCGATCAAGCTAATATTGTTTACAGAAGTTCTAACTCACCGCGGTTAAGTTAGCCTCATACTCGATATTCGGTTTTCTAACTTCAATAACTTCTCACGGAAGTAAATTGGGGCGTTTCTAATAGCAGAATCGTGTTGTCAAGTACACAGACTACGATGCACACCGATTATTTTTGCGCTTCGAACTATATCACGATTTATGCAAATTTGTGTTAATAGCTAATAAAATAGGTGCTGTCAGCTGTAATGACATGGTGCTTTAGCATTGTAGGCTCATGACGACGAATGCACCCCCATTTGTTTCCCAGATTGCTTTACGTACGAATTTTAATTAATTTTTGAATGTTCGAATGTAACCGTATAACGTGCAATTGGACAATACATGAATGGGTTAATAACTTTAAAACGAGACCAGACAGGCACTTCTAGTGAAGTGTGCTTTGATCAGTGGACTACAGGGAACAATGCACACACCTTGCTTTTACAGAATAACTTTCTCTCTAATAGCTATTAATTAATACATTGCATGCATATTACATGGCATGGGGGCAGTGCACTAAAGGGTTAATAGCTCTGAAACCAATTGAGACAGCCACGTCCTATGAAGTGGGCATGGATCAAGGGACTGTGGGGGACAATGCACACCCCTTGCTTTTTCAGAATAACCTTCTCTCTAATATCTATTATTTGATACATTTTATGCATATTACATGGCATGGGGGCAAAACACTAAAGGGTTAATAGCTCTCAAACAAAATGGAACAGCCACGTCCTATGAAGTGTGCATGGATCAGGGGACTCTGGGACACAATGCACACACCTTGCATTTTCAGATTATCTTTTTCTGTAATAGTTATTTATTATTATATTGCATCCGCTTAAACTGCAATGGGGCAACACACTAAAGGGTTAATAGCTCTGAAACAAAATGGGACAGCCATGTTCTATTGAGTGTGCTTTCATCAGTGGAGTCTGTGGGACAACGCACACCCCTTGGATTGTCAAGATCACTTTCGGTCTAGCAGTTATTAATTGTTACATTGTATCCATATTACATGCCACTGCTCCATTTCATAGATCGTTTTAAAGTAACCCATTCATGTATTGTCCAATTGCACATTATACGGGTACATTCGAACATTCAAAAATTAATTAAAATTCGTACGTTAAGCAATCTGGGAAACAAAGGGGTGTGCATCAGTCGCCATGAACCTACAATGCTAAAGCACCATGTCATTACAGCTGACAGCACCTATTTTATTAGCTATTAACACAAATTTGCATAAATCGCGATATAGTTCGAAGGGCAAAAATAATCGGTGTGCATCGTAGTCTGTGTACTTGACGACATGATTCTGCTATTAGAAACGCCTCAATTTACTTCCGTGAGAAGTTATTGAAGCTGGAAAACCGAATATCGAATGTGAAGCTAACCTAACCGCGGTTTCTAACTCGGCATGTAGTATATGGTAAATTGTCAGCAATAAACAGGTCTAGAAGAATCGTAAATTGTTATAAAAGTTATTTATTTGTTTATTTATTTAATTTCCTAAAAAGGTGTGGGGTGAATGTCCTAAAATGAAACGTCAATTACCGTTGAATCTTGTGATAAATCTTAAAGTAAGCTGCATAACCAGAATATATAGGCTTACTCAGAGAGGGTAGGTTATAGAAGTTGATAGTTTAAACAACGTATTTTTCTAGGATACATGTGCAGGGTGATTCATCTCGTCTGCGTTTCTTTTAGTAAGGGGTATAGGAGGCTGAACGCTTTGCCAGACTTGGCACCAAATCCTGTTTTATCGTAAATGCGAATTACAGTTGATAGGCACACAATCCCTTGGTCAGGGGTGCCGCTAGCAATTTTGGGCCCTATGACAAAATATGAGGTTGGGCCCCCTAGGTAATGTTATTATTAATAAAGCAGATCTCTGGGGGACCCTAAAGGGCGTGGGCCCTTTTGTCCCAACTCCCCCCCCCCTTAGCGGCGCCCCTGCCCTTGGTATATGGTATTAATTTGAACAATTAAACAATAAACACACAACGTACGAAATATAATCGAATTAATCTAAAGCCATTTAAGATCTATTGATAACCTGCATGAATCACATTCCCTCGTCTCACATCCACAGACAAGTTACACTCCTGTAACCAATGATAGAACATCATAAGATAAATCTTTATTTTCAACACTATACCTAATAACGCCCCTTCCACTTGCAAACTGGATGCTCTCGCTGGTTTCTTTTTGGGCTGCTCGTTCGCTAAAATTGCAAAGGAAAAGATGCCATGGCTCGGTGCTTTCAAGACCTTGGTGGAATGATGGGTTCCATTACGCGTAATTTTAAAATGGAGTTAACAGAGCCTTAAATCTAAACAATCTAAACCAAACATGACAAAAGTGAATCTTAAAATCACAATGATCCCCCATTTTGGATTCCACGAAACTTTAGTATACAAAATATTCTCCCGGGGCATCTTTTGAAACTGAAAAAAATGAGCTGGGGTTTAAAGCGATAAAATAAAACAAAACTCGACTCTCACAGACACAAGTGTAATGTCAAGGAAGTCACAGGACATCTTCCTTGGGAATTTCACTGAACCCGCTTTAAATATCTTTACGATATATATTATAACATGGTATCAAGCAGATTTAACCACATATTTAATGAAACTTTTTTTTATTACATTCTGTAAAAATATTCCAAAGCATAACATTTGATGAGGCATACAAATTCACGTATTTTGTTACATTTCTATTTAAGTGAAATATAAACGTATACGTATAGCCTATACTATAGATTGTGTTCTAAATATAGAGTGTTTATATATTAGCGTTCGAGGACTGTAGAATATTCACCAAATTCAGTAGTTTTGAGAAAATATTTAGACAGGTTTCATTCCTGAATAGTAGATGGGAAAAATGTTTAGATCGAACAGATTTAGGAATAAAGTGCATAGGTTTGGCATTGGAAGGTAATTTAAAAGGCACATGCATCGAACATAAAGCTCTCTATTGACGAGAGAGAATGCTAGAATTTACACATATTTACATATCTGGAGATATTGTTTAGACGAAGCAATCACGTACGGGTGGCTAAATTTTAAAGGTGACCATTTGTTGCAAACAGGTAAGGGCGACTGCTGAACATAGTCTATCTATCTATCTATCTATCTATACTTTTTATATTTATATATACACTAGATATTATTATTATCATTATGTTACTTATATCCTTAGCCCGACATCCACTGTTTTAATATGTTTACATGTATTAAAAGCATGTAGGAGAGGTATTTTAAGGCTTATACTATAAGAAAATATTTATTTATATGGTCTTTCTATATCGCAGATTTTCACGTATCGCTGATGGGTCTGGAACGGGGGATCACTGTAGATTAATAACAAAAGGTTATTATGCGAATTTTAAGTAAACAACTCGAATAATCTTAGTTAAGCCTTTTTAAAACTGATTTTCGCTTTTTTATCTAAGGAGTACCACAGGACGAAGCATTCCATCACACGGCCTGATCCGAAATGCTACACTGGAGATGAAGTTATATTAGATAAAATCTAATCTGAAGTCCTCAATCCCTGCACGTTCAAACGTAGAAAAGCACAGCATAAGGGATAGAATCAAATATCAAAGGCTTCGTTAAAAGGACACGGGATGCAAAGAATGATGGGTGTCTAAAATCACCCATTGGACAGCAGTAGGGGGCAGCCCTAGCCAATCAGAAAGCAAAAGCCCAAAGCCCATATCAGCAGCCAGGGGGGAAAGAGGCTGAGTGCAGTGTGGAGGACCACAGCAGAGTTGGGCATGTTGACCGACCCATCCAGCCTGAGGCAGGAGCCCGAAGCTACGGCAATGCAGCATTCTTGCGTGCAGTTCACAGCAGTGGAGCTGCAGGACTTGTCTCCAGTGCAGTTTCCGCTACAGCCCGCCTCCCAGGACGAGCTGGTCTTACTCAGCTGAAAGGGAACGTTAACAGCATGGATTGCAGCCATTGTTTTCTACAGCATTCTTTTATGTCACTCTCTACCTGTCTGTCTGTCCATCCACACATAAGCCGTCTGTTGTTCACTTAAATCTAATCACCTGTTTATTTGCTGTCTTAGAGTAAATGTATTCTCATATTTCATTAAC
This sequence comes from Cyphomyrus plagiostoma, assembly GCA_019775915.2. Lineage (NCBI taxonomy): Eukaryota > Metazoa > Chordata > Actinopteri > Osteoglossiformes > Mormyridae > Cyphomyrus > Cyphomyrus plagiostoma. Next base: position 24,364,911 of record JABFEA020000138.1, on the reverse strand, counting down.
ATACAACAAGCCTCATTACCTCTCTGTGGCATCTGTAAAGTTTTTGCTGCCTCATACTGGTAGTGCTGCCCCATTCCCCCTCCCTCACACCCATGACCGATTCTGCAGGACAGTGAATCACCAGCTTGCTCCACAGCCCACCTTGCAGAAGTCCTGGCCCACAAAGCATTCGAGGACCGGTTTCACGATATCCCCCTGGTAGCATTTCTCAGTCCCGCAATTCAATTTGTGGCATTTCTTTCCCTGCGCAAGGCGAGAAGAGGACATAAATGCAGGGAGCAGACCTCCCTCTGAAGCTCTAAAGTGAAGTCTGGGTCTTCACTGCTTGCTTGTGTTTGTGTCATCCAGACATAAACAGTCACTCAATCCTATTATTTTCATGAGTGTGATAAGAAACCTATGTAAATACCAGGAGGACACGCACACTCCACACACACGGTGGGATTCAAAGCTCCGCCCCTATTGATACAGTCCAATCCCATCGCCCTAAATAAGCAGCCATGCAGCATTGTGGTCGACTGGCAAATCAGCAAAGAATGCCACTGGCTTGAAAGTGGAAGCAAAGGTCACCCAGCGAGACCATTTGCTGCTTCCGAGTCAGGTGACAGAATGGGAGGTCAAAGTGCACGCTTACATTTTTCATTGCAGTCATCTGAGTGGAGATAGTAGTCTGGGTGGTCACTGTGGTGACTGGAGTCACTGGAGTTGTATTAAAAATGTGAAAAGGACAGAGACAGTAGATGAACTATGACATAAAAATAAACCTGGTAAAAGCGCATTAAAATATTATTTATCCACTTTGGAGCAGTTATGGAAAAGCTAAGAAACAGTGCAACAACATGGACTGTATAAGCTTAAATGCTTAATGCACATTGTTTACATATTCAGATGCTTAAGACAACATTTTAATATGATAATAATACCATATAATTATAAAGCAACTGGAAATGCCGCTGTTATGTAATTCTGGGAAGTTACTCAATATGTCATTATTATATCTACAAAATTTTACATTGTTTGCTGTATATTTTATTTATTTAGCAGATTCTTTTGTCCAAAGAGAGGCACATATTTTTTCGAGAAAGCAGTGTCAGACAATCTCTGGAGCAACTGGGGGTTAGGAGCCTTGCTCAGGCGCCCAACAGTGACAACCCAGCCCCCCTCCCCCCCTCCCTTATGCTGTGGGTTCTGTTAACTTTAGCGCCCGTCTGAGTTTCAGGGTGACAGGATTGGGTGGGGGTACCTGTGGTAGTTATCATTAGTGATGTAAGTGTGGAATTAAGGCAGTCAGTGGAGTTGCAGCAGTCCACACTGCAGCTGGTCATAGTGGAGTTTGCACAGCGGTTGGCGGTCGCGTTGCAGAATGCGCTGCAGTTTGCAGAGTACATAACGCCATCAAGGCGCCACAGCTGGAAAAGGAAGAAGCCAGTCAGACCCATAGCTATTTCACTTGCTCTCAGTTGTGAATTTTTCCTGTCTTCCTTGCTCCACAGGCGATCTCCTTTAGTGGATTGCCAACTATGTAGCAATTAGCATTGTCGCCTCACACCTCTGGGATTGGGGTTTGGGTCTCCGCCCTGCTCCTTTGAGTGTGGACTTTGTACGCTCTCCCTGTGCCATTGTAGGGATTTCATTGGTTTTTCCGCCCCCCCCCTCCCCAGTCCAAAAACATGCTACGGTTAATTGCAGCTGCTAAATTGTTCATAATGTACTGCATCCTTACAATCTGACTGACATAAACCTCTGAAAGATATAAGTGTATGAAGCACTTTGGTGTTTTACTATTCTTTCTGCTTTGGTGCAGTAATTCCTGGTCAGTGCTGGGCAAAGAACTTCCTTATTTGCTGAATTGTGTCTTCAGGTTTGCTGATGGAGATTCAGCTATCCTGACAGAATCATGTCAGGCAAGGTTAGCAATTATCAATGGGCCCTCTCAGTCTACCACTGCAATCTTTCTCTGTTTATGCATTTCGTGAATGATTTAGGCTGTGTGGTTCCATGCGATTTCCTTGGTCAGCAAGGTGGAAGTGGAACGAAAAACTGTAAGGCCTCTAACTCCAGCGCCAGGCTGAAATGGTCCATCTCCTGGATGATCTTACCATCTACTTCCTCACTGTTACCTCACAAAAAAGGGCGTCAGGAGAGCATGGCCTGGCTGTCGTGTTCAGGTATATGGAGTAACACATGGAGGAATTGCAGGTGAATGTCCGACAGGATATCTGCTGGACAGAGACGGACCAGATGAGACGTGGCAGGTACAATACCCTGTACGACTACCCACAGGGAGGCTAAGAAGGTGACAGAGAGAAGAGAGGATGCTTAATGCGCACCTTGCCAGTGGAGTTGTTACTGGACTTCCCTGTTGCTGCAGAAGAACAAAATACAACAAGGTAATTAGCCATGCCGAAGGAGTCTGTACAGAGATCTGAGCACTTCCTCATAGCTAGGAAAAGATTTCACCTACTTGCTGTTGCATTTGTAGATCCTGGGAATGTACTTGAAGGTGCCAGTGTTGTCATATTGGTAACTGCAGTTGTATTTGCATTCGAACTGTTGAATGACGAGGGTGATGTGAAGGTTGTGACGTCTGAGCTCGAGCTGTCGGCAGGAGCTATAGTGCTGCTCTGACTTGTTGCCATCCTCAGTTGAACGATTAGGGTCAGCACAACTACTGCAGCAGAAAAGCGAAATCCGAGTTATGTAGTTATATAGCGCTGCATAAGCACCTAGCCACACTGCACAAACACTATTATTCAACAGACATAAAGGACGTCTAGCGTACATGAAAAGCAACTAGTATTAAAACCAATTAAAGGTTTTTAAAGTTTTCATTGGCCGCTATCTCAAATGTATTTGAGGTTAGTTTCCCGAAATAATACATATCCATATTGCATAGCTGCTTATCCAATGTAAGGAATTATGGATTGATATAAAGGACTACTAAAATAATGCAAAAAAGTAAATAAATAACAATAAATACGAACCTGTTACACAGCCCGCTGAAGGCATTTTTGCTCGAGCTGGGGCAGGAAGAAAATCCGTAAAACCTGCAGCAGCAACTACAGTAGTAAGAATAACGTTGTATTATGTAAAGAAGAGCTTAGGACTCCAATGGAAACGGAAGACCCCTGAATATATCTTTTAGTTTTAAAGAAGCGATATGACCTGCTCAGTGCATAAGAAATATATTCAGCAGATGTTAAGTCTTAAATATCAAGTGAGAGGCGAAATTGGAGCGGTTTCAGAACCACGGATAGTACCAGCGTTGAATTTGGGCAGTATAAAAAGAATATTTACAAGGAATCTGCCGAAAACTGGCGCAGTTGGTTAACAGCCGCATTCATACGTTGCATTTCTATCAAGACAGTGCGCCCGATCTGTCTGCACCAGTTCATGCGAGGTTTTGCCGAAAACAATTCCATAATTGTTCCAGGGAAACTGATCTTACATCGATCAATAAGGATATCAGTTTATGCTCACTGAATAATTTGTTGAGGATGTGCATGAATCGAAAGCCTGATATTTAATTAATAAAGCCACTTAGCCACTCCTGTCTTGACAGTATAAGCATTTAATATTTTGAGTTCATAGAAATGTATTACGGGCCTGCAGCCTACTTCTTAAACTGTGAGCAGATGTTCTGCACACACAAGTGCTCGTACAATTAAAACGTGTTTGTTCATAGCGATTCCCATGTGGCTTACAGGTTGTTTTTCTCCTGTCCATGGGGAAACTGGGAATCCTTTGCGGGGACGAGCGTAGCAACAAGCGTAGGGAAAATACACTCTTTCGCTTTTTCAGCGTAATTGCTCATAGGGGACAAGCACACAGAGACAATGATAAGGTTATTCGCAAGTTTCTCAACATGACGCAGTCTTTAAATTTGAGTGATTGGGTGCTTTGTCTTTATAAAATCAAACGTGACCACGTGGCCCTAAATCTACTTCAATCTACTTCAAAATTAGGCGCAATACAATGAATGTTCAGACCTCCGCAACGTTTCAACGACTGGCATTCTAATATGTTCGGCTCTTAAATTGTAATTATGCAAAATAAAAGGCAAAATGCATCAACTTCTATATTAAAATTTCTCTACGCCTGAAAGTGAAAAGCGACACATATATCGGTATCTGTTCTTAATAATCGCTCATTAATTATTCAGATGATACCTGTTAGTAAAGCCTTTCACTGCTCACCTCGTACCTCTAGGAGAAATGAACAGCCCCACATATGAACTGAATCATTAGGCATAAGCCAAAACCGTAACGTTTACAACTTGAGAAAGACATCTACACGTTGGCATAATCAGCACCCAAACATAGAGTGAACTAGGTTAGACTTTCCCCGGCAAACGGTTTATTTAAAATAGATTTTTTAGTCTTATATATACACCAAGAAAAATAACTCTGCACGAGTGACTAAATATTTCATATATTATGATACAAATGTATGGAATTGTCGGTACATTCATAGGCCTACGAATGCAAATTAGGAAAAAATAACAAGAGCAAGTTGTTGCAGCGGCAGTTTAACAATGTACCGCTACAAACCCGGGATGTTCAGTGCCAAGTGAAGTAGGGATGCAGTGAAGTAGGGATCAAAAACATACCGCCAGATCCGCAGAAGCAAAATACAAAGCAAGGGTGTTTATGCGCATCGCCTTACCGGAATCTTGCAGGCGACTTCAGGAGCCGGGGACAAAAAGACTGTTATTAGTTTTAGAAAGTCTGTATGTTCCTGCACACCCTCCTTAAGTGGTTTTTTCGTGCTTCTTCCTGGTGACATCAGAGGGAGGGCTGGATAATTAGTGGAAACTTTTTTTCTTCTACATGTACGGCCCCCCAATTATCAACAGTATAGTCAGAGGTGGAGACTTCGGCTCAGCTAAGCTTCTGCTTAATAGCCCGGGTGAAACCGCGCTGTTTGCCTGCATTTATTATGTTTCCTGCGGTATAGCACAGGACGTAAGCGCCCCTGTACCGCAGTGGTTCAGATGTCAGGATGGGGATGTTCTATATGCTACTGGGCACAGCAGTTCACTTAAATCCCTTTGGTAAATATGCCTGCAGTGACAACAGGCTAAAAGAGAGATGTAAAAGATAGGCATATTCAAAATGCATTAGAAAACCATGACAGCTGAGCAAATAAAGGAACACAATAGGTTTATAATCACACGGTCATGGGCTGAGTGAGAAAAATTGTTTGCCGGTAAAGTAAATCTGGGGGGGAAGTGTCAGATGTCCAGGCCATAAATGCTGGATGTACTCGCTACGAAACAGCTAGGGTACACTGTGTATTGTCTAATGGTAGATTCATTACAACCAGGCCTATTAGAATTGACAGAATATATCATTGTTATGCTTTTTGTCTAATAATAGACTTTTCTGACTACGCAGATTATGTTACCTTTTTACCTGATGTAAAAAATAAAATATTAACAATTCGACCAGTGCTGATGGGCTATTTCTCAGAGTAACCCGTCAAGGACAGCAAAATGAAAGACTGCATAACATTACGATAAGTAATCGTGATGTTATCACGATAAGTATCATATGGAGGCTCACGAAAGGCTTGTGCAGAGCAATCAAAATCTGCAACTTCTTTCCAGGATTCGTAGAGGCCACCATTATTACAACAAAGATTCGTCAGGATAGTATTTTCTGCACATGGCCTAAACCTTAACTATGAAGAGCCTTTATCCGTACTGATGGCGCGTGATTGTAAGAAAGCGGTAGGAGTTTCTGTCGCGTGTGTTGATCAGTTCAAGTCCCCATCTGCAAACACGTAATTAAAAAACTTTTTTTTTCTCCCGACATAAAAGCTGTGGCGCTCAATTGCTTCTCATTTCGGTACAGGAATAACTCGGAACTATAAGGAACGTCAGGGGAAAAGATAGCCTTTATTTCGGCATATATAAAAAAAGTATGGAGGAAAACATGTCAGAAAGAAGAATTTGGCGTACAGACAAATTACACACAAGCGATAATTGTAAGTACGACTACGACAGGATCCAGTATGACAACATGCCGATAAGTAAGATTTGCGTTTGTTTTTATAGATTACGCAGGAGGTACTGTCGATGATGACTTTATCCCCGTCCCCTGGCTTTTCATGACTGTAGTGGCGTCAGCCCCCCATGTCCCTGCCTTATGTGATCGCGACACGAAGGGCATAAAACTGCGTTACGTACCGACTGCTCCTCTTTCATTAGGCGGCAGCTAAGGGGACCAATACATCCCTCCAGACTGTGCATTTGGTTATGGCCGGTCAAATCCGAAGCAGTAATTGCCCTAGCTATAATTGTTTAATCATCTTATGAACAGGAACTATAACTGGTAAGGACTGGCAAAGTTAGGGCTACTCTTTTGGGACACTGATTCAGTTCATGTACAATACTGGTTCTGATTCCTTCACCAACTCGTTCAGTGGCAGTTTCTGTTTGCATAAAATAGATATGAAACCGTTAAAATAACGTCAAACTCAAATAATCTCAAAGTTGTGTGACTACAGTTTTCAGACAAATGCCATTATGACCAGATGATGTTTCTGAAATATGAGCCGAGAGCAAAAATCTCACACTATTATTTATACATTTTTTTTTCTGTAACACATAGCCTATAGTTGAAAAACATATTCAAATGCAAGATGATGACAAGGTTTGGGAAAGTCTCTCTCTGGTCAATAAACAGCTCGCTCTGCATTAGTCTGTAAACCCTTTCAACAGGTACAGTGGGTTTGTTCATTAAACATTTCCTGCTAGCTCATATTTCATTCAAAAGAGGAAGATAAGCAATATATGAAAAACTTTTTTTGCCATCATGACATTGAGCAGAAGTTCTCTGGACTTGCAAACGGGAATATATATCTGAACAGAAAGGGAAAGTGTAGTTCCATCTTCAGCGTGAAGTTCGGTCATGACAGCCTCCTTCTTAGCCCCGAGAGACCTGATTGGGACACTTGCTCCTGCACCCATGATACAGCCTCCATATCACTGCTATTAACACAGGCTTGTGGTACGTTCAGTACTTATACATTAAAACTGTGGTGCATCAAATATTCCTAGAGCAGGAAAGTCGTGTAGCCCAGACAGGGAAAAACACAGGAAGTGGAGCTACCACATCGTCATAAGCAGCAGTGCACAGTTTTGAGAAATGGCCACCGTTAAATTACAAAATTCAGAGAACGACCTGTAAAATAAGCCAATTTTTTTATTGAGTATGGTGATCCAATTGTATTCGACTTGGTAAATTACAAAAAGGGGTGGTCATTAAAAAAAAAAAAAAAAAAAATCAGGTTACACAAATTCGCAGACTACATCAGCACGAAGGACTTCCCTACGTCATCATAAGGACTGAGACCGACAGCCACACTTTACAGCAGCCCCTGGCGTTTCAGATCTTCATAGGTTTTCTTGTTGACCACGTTCCCGCTGGAATCTTCATATTCCTCCTGCAGAGCAGAAAAATACTGGTGTCACCTTGTGGTCAAACAGCGCAACTACAGCCACTACACTCAAAGTCGACAGAAAATGGCAAAAAAAAAAAACAACGGGACACTGAAAGAACCTGAAACTTGCATGTTTACGTCCCAGAAGGTGTTATTGCTGTTATACCCTCGTGCAGGGCATTAGAAATAGGGGGGGATACCCCCCACCCCCATTTCACCACATCCTCAGTACATGAACGGATATCTATTTAGGACTGAACAATATTAGAGGGGAAAAAAAAAAATCATTTGTGATTGCCACTCCTAATGGTGAATTTTGCTAATTAACATGAGTAAGAATCTGCTCCTCAATTTTCATTATGAAAGCATGCATTATTTTTTGTTTAGTTAAGAAACTGCACCCAGTCCGTCTAATTTTAAATGATAAAGTATTTATAGTACAGGTCGTCGACTTACGACCATGATTGGTTACGACTGACTGGTCGTAACACGATTTGGTCGTAAGTCGCATATGCATAGCCTACTGTACAGTAATGTATTGTTATAAAAAATCTTTGTCATACCTTATCATAATTTTCTTTGTTCATTATTGTTATACATCATGATTTTCTTGGTTCATTATAGTTACTATTACTGTACTTAACTTTTTGTTCATTGTGATACTGTAGCATATCCATTGTATCACCAGCGTCAAAGTACTGTACAGTACTGTGTACTAATAAAAAATTAACTAAAAAAGGTTGAATTTGTCCTTTTTACGTATTTTTCGTTAGACATTGTATTTTTCTTATTTTCATGGTTTCTTTACATTTTATGCATTTGTATCATCTCTACACCATTTTGTTTCTTATTTTTACATTCGTCAGGTTTAAGTAAAACACTGCATTACCAGTACAACTGGTTTAATATTTGCAAAACATACATACGCCCAGCTGGGCAACATTTGCGCTGCCAGACATATGAGCTGCGATCATGGTCGTAAAGTCGATTGGTCGTAAATTGGGTAGGTCGTAAGTCGACGAGGACCTGTATTGTAAAATCATCCTTTCACGTGATTAAACGCATGCATGCCCACTGAAATGTCACAATATCAACCACCCCCCCCAAAAAGGACACCCACCTCTGTGTCAGGCTGCCACCTTTCTGATGCTTTCTGGGACTTCAGCTTAGCCCACACTAAGGAAAAGGAAAACTAATCAGACTGCACCTCCAACAACCTTCTTTAAGGTTTAATAGGAGGCCTGGGTCTCCAGGACGGAGTACCCTAAAACACTGAAGACTTTGCACTCCACTGAGCGGTAGACAGGGAGGAAGGAGGTTACTCACGGGAGACTGCGTCCTCGATCTGGGTGACATTGGCAAAGTGGGCGGTGTTGGGGATGCCCAGGCATCGCATGCCGTGCGCATGGCGCCACTCCTGTTTGGGTGGAGATGCAGAAACCACTCAGTATCTTCCCCGGCACAAGCCCGAAGGATCGCTTCCCTGCTACGTGTCCTGCCCTCCCCCGCTACATGTCCTGCCCTCCCCCTCACGGACACCTCTCAATAACAAACAAGCTTCACACCTCCGTAGAGATCCAACGACAAAGCGGTTGAATTACGTTCCACAGCAGGACTGCAACAACTAAATCGATAACATCGATAATAAATGTGCAACAAAAATAGCTGACGACAAACTATTGTTTGCATTTTTGTGGTTTGCTGCATAAAATGCGACGTTAATTTCAGTGTGTCAAACCTAGTTCATACTCCACTGTCCCACATGGTGTTACAGTCTGTGCGTGGGTGTGTGCATGGACTCTAGTCTAGATACCACACCTGACTGTACATGAAGACGGTCGCAACTGGCGCACGCATACAGCCATGAAACTCCATTAGATGGGCAGAGAGCAGAAGTACTGCATTGCTTCCATGCCACCGTGTCGCTTTAGAGATTCTCCACACGGTGTAAAATTGACCACAAATGTTTGTTTATTTTTTATTTTTTTTAAATAAAGCATTTGCACTTTCCTTTAAGCTTTGTGTTTCTATTACTGGTCAATTACTTGATCAGCTGATTAAGTGATTATCAAAATAATTGTTCTTTGCAGCCCTATTCCACTTAGATATGTCTATTACATGGCCAAACGTGCCCTTGCGGATAGAGCCCCAGAGTCTCCCAATTACGAACTCACCGCAAAGTGGCGTTGGAAAGCCTTAGGACCTCTGTATGTGTAGTTCCCACAAATCTCACAGTTGTAGTTTATATTCAGTCCATGCAGTTTGTACAGCCAGTAGGGGATCGGCTAAAACACAGGCATGAATTAGACGTCAGGGGGATAAAAGTCCTGAATCAATTGCATTTATTGTTTTTGTCATACATCATGATACTTGGAAACAGGCAAAATACACGCCCTAGTGTCCAGTTACGGTACTGCGCTGAATACCTTTCCATCCCAGCCCAGCGGCAGGTTCTTGGGATTATAGATGATCTCATTGTCCTCATCCTCGCTCTCGCTCTCGCTCAGCTGCTCCTCCTCTTCCTCCTCGCGCTCCTCGCCCGTGCGCGCCTGCTTTCGCTGCACATTCTCGTGGGTCAGCTGACGTTGCTCCTGTGGTTGCAAGAAGCGTCACTCGCCAGCAGAGGGAAGCACTGAGCTGTCGATTTGGCAGCAAACTGCTATAGGAGAGCCGTTTTCAGACCACTACTGCAATGCTCAGGTTTCTCCCAAAGTTCATGCTCTCTCAGCCAAATTTCATGTCTGTCACAGACAGTGAGACGTACCCCCAGGATCTCCACGTACTCGTAGATCTGAGCCTCCAGGAAGCCGATTTCCTTGTTGCGCTCCGTGTCCCTGGAAAATACATTTGCAGGGAAAGGTCAGACCAGGACGGCTTCGCATGCAAATGACTCACAAAAGGTGAAGCAGACATAACGGCGACTCGCAGAAGCGCTGTGAGCAGCACCACCATGAAACCCCCTGCCCGCCCGCAGAGAAGCGCACCTCTTCGGTCCTTTGGATTTCGGGTTCTTGGCAAACAGCGAGGGATCCAGAGACTCCAGGGATTTGCCCTTGGTGCTGAAGAGCCTCTGTGCCCTTTCCTCCAGGGTCCTGGAAGAGATGCATGCCCTCAATTGATCGCGGCTTTGCCCACGTCCTCAGTGGCTACGCCACGCACGCAGACTCCGGCCCAGACCAGGGCTTCTCAACTGGCTTAAGCTCAGGACCCACATTTTTCCTTAGTTGTCAAGTCATGACCCAAATTTAATATTTTAAAAGTCTTTCTAAAAAAAAAAGTGCAGTAATAGTAAATAAAAATAGTAAGGAAAACAATAGCACTGTCACATAACAAGTCAGGAATTAGATTTTTTTTTTTTAAAATCACATACCCCGTGACCCAAAGAAAACGGTCTGGCGACCCACTTTTGGATTAAGCCACCAGATGAGAAACCGTGTTCTACAAATGACTTACATTCACTGCAATTACATAAACACCTGTAAGCAACTGTATTAGAAAACAGAGAATGATGTCCAGTGTCAACTGAAGTGGATTTGTATGTCGTGTTTGTATAGTGCACTTGGCCATTGAGTCTCTCTTAGGAAATATTTGTTTCTACACTGGTCTGATGTGAGGTTATGCCTCCTCTTCCAGAAATAGTGCTGTGGTTCTTACTGGAAGCTCATCCTAGCAGAACCTGTACTTAGCGTGGCTTCTTTACAGCTGTACGTTTGGGTGGATTATTTGCTCTGCTTTACATTGCTCTGGACAAAAGTGCATGAGCAATAAATGTGACACGAATAATGAATCGTGCACTACGGCACACATCGGCAAGAGAGCAGACAAAGGGAAATCTGAGCTCTCTTTTTGACAGTCAGCATACAAATAACGGAAGCAAGCAAACAAAGAAAGCCATTGGAGAAAGAATGTCCCTGTCCCCAAAGCAGGTTACCACTGAAAGCCCCTCCTACACACCATGTCACAGGGGCTGCCACTCACCCGCCACACTTCAGCCCGAGGGCCATAAGGGCAGACTTCAGCCTGTCCAACCCCAGAGATGCCAGCTCCTGCAGGAAGAACACCCCCCCCCCCAATTAGACAAGGATCACAGGAGAACTGCTGGAGGAGTCAAAGAAGGAGAGCTCCTCACCTCCCAGGAGGAGAAGGCAGACAGGTCCAGGTGAGCACCGGCGTGGGTCAAAGCACTGCTCGTCTCTTTCTGAATGAAGAACACAAAGCTGAATCATTCACACCGAGGCAGTTAAAAGCAGTGATTATGGACTTGGGTATGAGAGCAGGTGGAGGTCACGCCGCGCAGTGTGCAGTGTGACCCGTCGCCGCGAGGCAAAGGCGGCGCTCAGAGTACCGGCCAGCCAGGGAAAGTGCCGTTGTCCCACTTCTTCTCGAACTCAGCCAGGATTTTGCCGTACAGCTCGTTTTGGTCCAGAAGAGGCTTCACCCTGTCCGTGTAGTCCTGCAGGTACTCCAGAAGCATCTCTAGGTACCTGCAATCGATCACATGACTTTTTACAGCCACTCGCCTGGAACATAAGAACTGACGGTTCCTCACATTCCCCCCCCCCGATTATGTTTCCCCTTCTGTTTTCACATTAGGGTCATTCCATGGCAAATCATCACACATCATTTACTAGCCATGTGGGCCTTTTCAATAGTACGGCAACTACATGTGTCTGCTATGGCACTGATGAAGCTTTCCTTAAATTCCAGTGTAGCATATTTGTAACCTTAATTAATGTTGTTACTTATACATGTGTTTGTTATACTATTTCATGCAAGTTAGGCTGCCATTAAAAAGGCCTATTAGTGATATGAAACCATGTGACGCTACCTTTACATCAAGATCTCTCAGCAACACCTTAAAAACCAAAGGCAAAATTTTCTGGAGATGTTTAAGACATTATGAGCTAGCTCTATTAAAAAACGGATCAATTCTGAAATAGATTTGTGTTATTGAATTTTTAATATTTTAATCAGTTATTACATAGTGATTATTCATATGGGGAAGGAATATTATTTATTCAATCTATAGAGCTGGAGAACAGCTTTAAAACAATATGAGGATCATTTCTGTGCAGCTTATATTAAGGTACATATAACAAGTCAAAGTCACAGGCCACAAAAAAAAAAAGCTAAGAATTTGTTTGCTTAAAACTTCCTCAATATTGATCCAAGACACGCTCAATCTCGGTCACTCATGTGACCAAATCAGCATGCCAAGTTTTGGTAAAATCCTTGATGATGAGGTCCGAAAGTGTGATGAATAGGGCTGCAAAACATATCGCGCCTGCACAATAATCACATTGCATTTGTCGGCACTGTCTTCCATCTGTTGACAACTTGCGGCAACACCACTTATTTGACGATCTCTATTGGTAAATTAGTTGTATTTCGGTACAGTTTACTTAGAGAAATTTCATCTCGTTTTATAAATATCACTATGATACGCATGAACATTTTTTGCCCCAATGTAATGTCGTGGGGCTCCAACTCAGAAGCTCCCTATTGAGAAAACCAATGATCATTCACTTCCGCCAGACAACAGGTAAATCATGGGCCCAGGCAGCTGCCTAATCTGCCTATAGTGAGGCATTTGGATGCAGTCTGGAGGTACTCTCCCCAGCTAAACTATACTGTGCTGCTGCAGAAATCTGTCAGTAAAATATCACCTCAAATCATCTGCCAAAACACCATAAAAAATGGTATAGCCACTGGTTGCAGTTCAGGGAAGCCTCTATTTAAAATATGACAAATACACTCTGATGCACAGGCAAACAATGAACAGACTACCTCACAGAATACCTGACAGAACAAAACACAGCCACTTACTTTTTGTACTCTGCATTTTTCCTGTCTTTCGAAATGTCAAACAGCTGATCAAAGGTGGACAGGTAAGCAATGTACTCGAGTTTCTAAGGAAGAAATGGACAATTCTATTTACAAATCCTCTTAAAATGGTTATTTTTCAAATATGTGCTCAGGTTGCTGAGTGTGAGTAGCAGTGTACCTCTGAGCCTTTCAGATTGATGTACTTCAGGTAACAATCATGGAGGTCCAGGTAGCGACCATAACCTTCCTCGTCAGTGAATTCAACCAGATCTGCAAAGTGAAAACAGCATGGGAAATGTGTCACCATAAAGCTAAACACCAAACATGATTAAAGGTTACTTTTGAACATTTTTAATTCATTGTATCATGTGAATCCAGCATAAGTCCTTTTATTCACACACATTTTATAAACACAGACAGTACGTATTTCGATGTAGTCAAACCACATGTAAGTTTTGTTCTGTTCTGCGACTTACTCTGTGCCTCTTCGTTGGGGTTTTCTCGAACCTTGATCAGCTCCTCAAACTCCACAGACATCGGCACACAAATCTATGGGAAAAAAAAACAACCTCAGCACTTAATTTTTGAACACCCTGATGCTTATGGCTAAATCAACGAAAATTATGCACAAGGATATACTTTTCGACCCAAAAGCAACTTTTAAATTTTAGTTTAGCAGGTAACAAAAATGACTATTACAGGAGGAAAAACCTTCAGGACACAGGAAAGTTGTCATAATAAGATGGTCAAGTCACCTCATTTGGATGCTTCCGGTGAAATTCCTTTATCTGCTTGAGCCTGTTGTAGAACTCCGCAAATTCATTGGGTCCCGAGATGGCCTTCAGCTCCTCCTTCCTCATGCTGAGGGGAGAAACACACCCCACGTTAAGTCATATTGTAGCTCTGGTGCTCATATAGGGAATGCTGCATTCTCTAAAGTAAAATGAAAACAGAGCATCTGTTTTATATGTAATCACTTACCCATCTTTATCTTCATATGAATCCCTTAAATTTGCACTAACTTCCATGTATCTCTGGATGGAAAAGTGAAAGTCTCAGAATTAAGTTCGGAATTACGTGTGATGAACGATAGATGCGCTCTGATATCACAGCAAAGCAATTACTACTTACGTCCATCATAGCCCGTGTCCGGTGTTCTGAATTGATCTGATCTCTTGCCTTACTCGAAGAAAAAAAACAAACGTCAAGTTTCAAAGTTCCCATGAAGCACAGCTGAATTCATAACAATAATGCAAACACTGAAACAACAAGTTTGTCACTCTTAACAGAAAGACATCCAAAACAATGAATCGGATGAAAAGTGCGTGGATATCAAACAAGAAGCAATTTCCGATTACATTACGTAACTGTTTTAAATAACACAAAAATGTACATCTATATAGGAATCGCAGTGTTTCCATTCCACATAAATGAACTGGCCCGTGTTTCTTCCTGAACGGTTAAAATAACGTTAGCCGGGTAGCATTAAGCGCAGATAGCCTTACCGTTGTCTTCTTATGCAGCATTTCTTTAGTTTTTGCATCCATTAACCTCTCCCTCTCTTCATGGTAACGCCGTTGTTGCTCCGAAATAGTCTCCATTTGTATTTAATCCAGTATAATGGACTGAAAACGAAGAACGCTATATAACAAGAGTGTCAGCATGTAAACGATGGACGCAGATACGACGCGCTCAATAGTTCTTCAGGAAACCGGAAACAGAAAACGGGTCCCTCACATTTAACTCCGTAAGGGGAACACGGAACATCAAAGCGTTCCGCTGTGATAGTTTTTACAATACCTTGAAATGTTAATATGCAGCGTTCATGTTTTAATACATGGTTATCTGTTTTGTACTGATTGTAATACTAAATAGATGAATATCTAACGTTAATGTGACACATTAGTGTATATTACACAATGCATCACCTTATAATATGTATTATAGGCCTACAATGCATCTCCCTTTAATGGATTTAAATTTATTGAATTGCCTTACCACCATATTGTATGTGGCATATTTCTGTTTTTGTGTTTTGGGTATCTGTGTACTATGCCGTTTGTAACAACAAACAATTTCCTTTGGGATAATAAGAGTATTCTGATTCTGAGATTATAATTTCCTTTTAGGAATGCTTTTATTCTACAACCCCAAATCAGAAAAAGTTGGGACAGGGTGGAAACTGTGAATAAAAAAAATAAAGCAGTAATTCACAAATTTCCCTTAACTTTTATTTCATTGCAGACAGTATGAACACAAG
>JABFEA020000138.1:24317531-24334142 GCA_019775915.2 Cyphomyrus plagiostoma | reverse complement strand
ACACACACACACACACACACACACACACACACACACACACACACACACACACACACACACACACACACACACAGCTGCCTCTAATATTTGGCTCATTTTCATTCCACATACCAGAGACTGATCTAATCTGAAATTAATTAAAATAGGTCTTTGCAAGAACCGAGTCTTTGTTCATCTTTCCTCAATATCAGAATGGTTGTTATAAAGATCTTCTAAATTATGGTTACATTTGTGGAAAAAAAAAGAATTAAACTCTTTGACCCCATAGTAGCTGGAGGACACAGTTGTTTATCAACTTACATAGGTTTTGTAATCAAAAACTAGCAAGTTCAAAGGTTCACAACCTAGCAGGGTAAATTACGGTTAAGTAACACCAGTGGAGATTTTTAACTACTGTTTCAGTGAAGGTTACGCTCCTTACTTCTGTATATAAATGTGGAATTCTGGAGCTTTGCCTGTCATTTTAATAACAAAGGTATTGCCTGCATCAAAGTCACTCAAATGTCAATTAGATAATGTACAGATGATATTCCGTGATCAGGAGAGTGCAGGACTTCTTACCGTAAGGACAAGCCTGACGTTTCTGCTCAGAGGCCTGCGGTTTCTTCCTAAGAAAATTATCCAGGCTGGGACCATGCCGGCCCAGGGGGTCGTCGGGAGGCATAAACCTGAGGGGAAGGGGTGGGTCAAGAGAAACCGCCAGCCTCTGTTTAGCGAGGGTGAAACTATGAAGTAGTCTTGAAGAATGACTGGTGCAAAAATCACGTAGCTGTGGACGTATGCCGTCAAGGTATGAATGAATAGACTATTTACACTCAACATGAAAGAGTGAAGATAAGAATATCCAAAGGCTAACAAAAACTGACACTTGCGAGGCGCGCGATGTGGGAGACTGAAAGAGTGAGCAATGATTCTAGAATGTTCCCACCCACTCCAGAAGCATTTATATATACAGTATGACCCCCCCCCACACACACACACACACACACACACACACACAAATTCATGTTTAATATGACTGGGAATGAAAAACTGCATTTCATAGTAAAAAATAACATACATTAACTATAATAACTGTTACAGATTTGTAGAATTCATTTGATACTTTTGAGTACCTTTCATGGTAATGAGGCAGTCCTTCTTTGTGGTAAAGGCCAAAGGGAAACACTACTACTCTACAAAACACTTACTTATCATTTACGAATGAGTACATGAGTAGTCTTTCCTCAATGAAGCGTTTCCATTCTGGCTTCTCGCCTTGCAGGTCGCGGTACGTGTCATTAGATACGATGACCCCATCTGTCTCGTGGGCCAACTTCACGATGAAGCGGTCATCATAGCAGACCACCCGCTTGCCCCCCACGCGTCGTGACGGCGTGAAGACTACGATGTTCTTTTTCTCCAGGTCCCTCAGGATGTGCTGGTCTATAAATCCCCCCCCCAAAAAAAACAAACAAAAATTGCTGTTTATATGTCACAAAATGAGCCTATATCTAAATGGTCGACAATTCTCACAGATGCACAAGGAACGCAAACCTTTCGCGATGACTCAGACAACATGTTCTTTTTCAACTGGGCATGAGCAGACACGGCATGTCACCTGAGCGCATTAACTGTTTGATCAGGTAGGCGGAAGTCTCCAAAAGCTGGCAGCAGCTGACTATTTCTGAAATAAAAGGCCTATTTCCTGGTGGGGAATTCCCCTGCACAGGCCACAGTGGTTTCCTACTGCAGACTTGACTCTGGCCTTGGGATTGTCCCTCGTGAAAACTAGTTCACCTGCCCGAAAAGCTCACGGAACCAGGGGCCTGTCAGCAAAACTACTTTCTTGCATGAGGGGCCAACCAGGAAATCATGTGGTTGGCCAAGAATCATCGTGAGAAACAACAAAAACAACAAGAACAGCAGCAGCAATTCCCCGCAAGCCTGCTTAGCGACTGCTTAACAAGTACAGAGAGAGACTGTACAGATTTTTTTTTTTCGCCATAAGGAAACAGAGAGTAAAACTATGCAGATGATGTGAGTGAAGGAAAAAAAAAAACAGCACATGCAAACTAGAGAATGCTTTAGCAAGTATAATGCAGCAACTCCAATTCAGACACAAAAGAAACAAAAAAAGATGTTAAAATGTATCCAAAGACTTCTGTCCAAGGTCTGTCCAGGCACACAAGTTTCATCTCACCTGTAATTGGCACGTCCGGCCTTGGCTGCTCTTTTCGCCATGAAGGCACAAAAACGGTTATTTCGGTGTGGCCTCTTTCCAGGAAGTAGCTGACTGCCAGCTGGATGCCCTGACAGGAGAAGACCTCTTTGTTCCCGTGGCTGAGGGCAGGAGGGGAAAAAGATGGAATCAAACATCGTCAGGATATTTTTGGCAGGAATGCCATTTCATGTAGTTTGTCTTATTTTCCATCAGGGCAGGATGTCTGGAGTCTGTCGTTTGGGGGGGAGGGGGGGGGGTGTCAGTGGAATTTGACCACTTCTCATTCAAAGAGGGCTGGAAGAACCTGCAGCCCAAGCAGAAGCTTGCAAGGGACAATGGAAAAGCATTTTGAACAATCGCGTTGTCACGAGTTCATACTTCAAACTACTATCTGGAGAAGACTCACACAGATATGTTAACAGGGCCGAGAAAGCAGGGAGAATATTTTGTCCCTCCTCTATGTTTGAGTACATTATCTTCTCTTGCTAGAATGCAAATCAGCCATTCGCAAAAAAAAAAAACTCAAAACCCAGAAGTGTTTTTTCCCCCTCTGCTAATTGACTAGCTTTAAAATCCTGACGTAGCGGTTTGAAAACCTGATAAATTGATGGGGCTGTAAAACGCTGCAAGCAAACACTTGACAGAACATGCACACGGAGGCAAATCCTAATCTTTTATTGTAGAATCGGTCACCACAAAAATGTTTTAATATAAAGGCTTACAGGATGCTTTCCACCCTCTGCAGACCAGAAATAAAAGCGGGGTCCTCTCACAACAGCCACGCAAGGGCCAATCACAAAAAGAGCACAAAAAGACATTCCTTAGTCATCGGCCATTTTTGCTGGACATATTGTGTCAACGCGGAGTTTGAAACAGCTGGTTGCACTTCTATACCAGAACAATCACATGTAAGGGGTAACAACTCATCATTATAAGACCTTGTATAAAGTGTGGCATCTGATGAAATTAGATGCATAGCTGTGTAAAACTTGCCTTTTTATGGAGAAATCTAGAACTGCATACGTTTTAATATCCTTCAGCATCTACATTTTGGAATATTGAAATATTTATGTCACCGTTTCCTGCGACTTCTCGGGTCTTCCTGAAATAACGTCCATGTATCAGTTTAGCAAAAATCCTGCGCAATCCTCTATGCCACTGCACAGTTTTAGTTGACCCATCCAGATCTATCAGTGCAGTATGAGGAACGTTCACTTGAATGTTCACTTGGCTTAACATGCCTCATCCTGTTTGAGAGAGCAGCCAGAGGCATGTGTTGGGTGTTAAGTGTGGCAGCTCCTGACCTTTTGTGTACAGCTGAGCTTCACCTGTGCTGTTGAGCCAACTACCTGCTGAAGATGAGCAGGAGCACACCCACAGGATGGTTCTGTCCTGATTGATCAACAGGAAATGGGGACTAACTCATGACTGGATGGTACAGAAAAGGAGGTGCCAATCACCTTATGTCACTCTTGCTAGTGTAATCTTAAGCATGTGTGTTTTCTCTCTCATTCTTTCAATTTTCTATCCGTCTTCTTTTCATTTCTTCTTTTCTGTCATTATTGAGAGCAGATCAGGAGCCAGGTAACCCTCCAGAGTCCATTTCTCCATTAATGGACTTTAACTCAATTGTGTAGCCCTTGGGTGTTTGCTTTTATTAAATAATCATGATCTTATCAAAAGAAGTCAACACCATCTCCGTTCCCTCCAGGCAACCTTGAAAATGTGCGTGTAGGGGGAAGTCTCTCCTGTCAGGAGTCCTGCCTTTGACTTTGTGCCTGGCCATCAGACTATTGGGGTTTGTGGTTCAAACATGACCTAGGGGACAGCAGTGAGCACTTTACCCATTTGAGGGCTGGTTTATCAGCCAACTGGATGCGCGAGAATGTCCCTATAGGTGTCCCAAAGGAGCTGGTGACAGATTCTGGCTTATGAACCGGATCTGTTAAATGCAGGGTCCCAGAAGGACCAAGGTGGAGATGTGGATCCGCTGTCAGACCGCAGAGGCCTGCATGACGATGATTTGTCGAGCTCACGTGTGCGGCACTCACACTCCTGTATGGCGGAGCCACAACACAGGACCCGTGCGAAGCACAGGTGCCGGTTTCACTGTCGTTTGTCAGATTTGTTTTTCACTTTTATGCATCTGTTGATGTAAAAACAGTCCATACTTTTGGAAACACTGTGTGGATCCTTTGCCCCACAGTGTTGATATTAAACAGGTGTGTGCATGTTTTTTTAAATCCTTTTTTTTAAAAAAATAAAATAAAAAAACTACAGGAAAACTCCAGTACTCAGAAGATGTGGTTTTTCTGCTCGACATAGATAACATTTTTAATGGATATTTCTTAAAAGGACAAAAAATGAGCCCAAGGAATGAGTTAAGTCAGCTGAATTTCCACATTTTGCATGTGAAGCGAGAAGCCTGGAACAGAAAGGTGTACTGAATGAGTGTTGCTGGGCCAGTTTAGCTCTACGTGTCCTAATCCAAGACGGAAGGGAACAAGAGAGAGCGTCAGCGGTGGCAATTTGCATGTTGAAGAAATGAATTCCGGCAAGTACTGACGTGGGAATGGGGACAAGCAAGAATAGCACCTAGGAGAAGGAGTGGGACGGGCAACAAATATATCTTCTGGGCATACAGTCTTGTCTGGAACTATGACATGCTACAAAAGGGCCCTAACCGTAAAAGGTGTGGGGGGATAGAGGATGGGGGCAGATCCAGGGCCCATTTTGTTTCTGAACCTGTACATTGTGTAGGTTTCATCCATGCCATAGTGCCTAGGTACGTGACAGGAAATGAGAACATTAATTCATGATTCATGTAAAATCCACACGCACAAAATGCCAAAGTATGTCAGCTATTTTGTCCACTAATGCGTTTTAAAAAAGCCATAAACTATCATGAGCTTAATTAAATGATTCTTTAAATCCAGTGGAGGGGGGGCAAGGAAGCTACAGCTTTCTGCTGCAGAAATATTTTATAGTAAGACCATCTGCTTATGTACCAAGCTGCTCATGGTCAGAGCTAAGCCACTTCATTTATTTAGCATGACTTACTCAGCCTGGACACAGCATCTACATTTAAGCTATTCTGTGTAATTTAAAATTATCTATCTATCTATCTCTCTCTCTCTCCAAATACATCAATAAAATGCAGCTGTCAGTATCAATTTACAAAGGTAACTGCATTGGCACTGATTAGAATTTGATTGGCAAATTAACTCAACTCCCCGCTGCTAATTTCTGACTAATACAGAAATGTGACTTTGTGCACAACGGTGCTGTACGTTTCACACGACTTGTGTGATCTAGAGTTAAAAACCATTTTCAAATCAACTGAAGTATCCAAGTACTCTATGAGACATGTTTACAGAACATTTTAAACCCCTCCCTCCATTTTCTGTAACTGTCTGTTCTATTCAAGGTCATGAAGGGGGGCATCTGGATCATGGAGGCTGTGGTGCAACATTTTAAAGCAAAATATTTAAGTTAGAGAATATTAGTAATGTTCTGTTCATTAACTCACAGATAGGTCAAAATATTAGCAATATATTTGTGTTGTTTATTACATTACCGGATGTATTGAAAAAGTTTGGATGCCAATAACAACAATGTCAAACGGGCCGGCTGTCAACGCCTATGTAGTGCCCCTACATACTTTTCCTGACCTCTACCACTTAATAAACATTAGTAGCAAAACATACAGAAAGTCCATTCACCAGCCAACCGGGAATGGAACAACAGGGCTTAGCTCAGTCACTGATGCATTTAGGTGGGTGGAGACCTGGAGATCATGTCATTGTCACACTCACCTCATGGCCACATTGCTGCCATCGATCACGATGGGCTTTAACGTGCTTTCTGGCTCCTTCTCGCCCTCCTGGGTCAGTGCCGGGCTACATCCCCGCGAAACCAGCATGGGCCCCGTGGTAAAAGGCAAGGGGGAAGCCTCCCTGTCGACTGAGGATCCGGCGCTGGCGCGGACAAGCTCGCCCAGCACAGCGTTGTTGTCCGCGCCCAGCCCCAGCTTCAGTAGCACGCTGCGCGCCTCCTTGGCGGAGTAGCCTAGCTTGCGGAAGGCATCGACGCGAATCTGGAGTGAATCTGGGTCTCCTACTGGGACCCCCTCCACCTCTTGGTCTGGACTGCAGTAGCTGGGGTCCATACCATTGCCGGACACACTTGGGGCTTTGGGGCGTGCAGATGCTGCCGGGGGAAGGGTACCGATGGCCAACATGTGCTTCTTGCTGATGGGCGGCTCTAAAAAGCCCAAGGTCCATAGGGTTGGGGAGGCACTGTGAGAGTTGGGCCTGATAATAGATGAGTCCTCTCCTGGCCAGGCTACGTAATCTACACCCAGGCTTGTACTTTTTCCAGGCCGGTGTCAAAGTTCATGGGGTCTTCCTCATTGCGCTTTGCCCGATTGTACCTGGGTCAGAAAATCATAAAGAGGCATCACTGTTATCAGAAGGACCAGCTAATGTACAGGTAGTTGAGCTACAAACTGTAAACACAGACCGACATGCTCCAGGTTTTGTCACGCACCAGGTATGCACTGAATGTTATCATTTGTGGTTTTGGTATTTGGCCAGAATGCAAGCGTCGTAAGCGTATTGCTACACATCTTAAGCATAACCTTAAAATATTTACTCAAATACTAGGTGGCTGTTTCACAAGCCGGAAAAACAAGCCATTCTCCAAAGTCCCCAGAGAGCTGATTTTAAACAAAAATTAAATTCTTGTTTCTTGTTACTACTAACTGAACTGTAGCGAGACAAAAACGATTCCGACAAGTGCTAATTTTCAAACAATGAGTAGAAACACCGGCCGAAAGTAAAAAAAAAATAATAATTCGTTAATGGTCGGCTTCATACATTCCCCCAACAGACAGCTTCAAAGGGACATCTTATTCAAAATGTATGACGTAAGAAATCGATTCATTTCTGTTTCGAAGTGAGAAGGCCAAAATGTTACAAAAGTAATACCTGCTACGCCTATATGAATTTGTTTAAGAAACAACACCTTTTTCCCCAAGTATTACAAATTAAATTAATGAGAAAGAAGCGCACTCATTTTCATCGTTCACATGAAAAACAGCTCAGGACTCCATTCTCGTAACTTTACACTTTTCCTATAAATATTACTTTACATACCGTACAATCTCGTATATCTGCGCTTGTGAAAAAAATAACGCCGGTCCATCCCGATCGAGGACTTAAGCTAAATACGTGTGCTCTTCTTGTTCTGCGGTAATCCGAGCGACTGACTTTTTTTTTTTAAATACCCGTTTGTATATTGCAAAATAACGCAAACTGTTACCAGAACTGTAAAAAAAATGACGATCAAAATATTTCTGCTTTCCCTACCCACAAAAGACGTAAGAAATGAACAGGTACACGAACTGTACTCTCCTATACAGACACAAAGATATCCAACATTTTCTAGTCTCAGAACTACCTAGATTTAAACATATTATTATCAATAACAGATAGTTTGCAAGCTTACCTTAGACAACTAAACGCGTTATGTCCCCTTACCTCTTCCGCAGGGACATCTGGCCGCACCTCCGCCTTTATACCGCATGGCACCTGTGAGCCCTGACGTCACTGGTCAGCTCCGCACGCAGCGCCGGAGCTGTTCGGATAGAGCGGAGAAACGCAGCATGTTACGCAGTCTCTTTCCAGCCTCCAACGCTGCTTATTACGAGATTCTAGACGCAGTTTCTGCGTTTCTCCGGCCTGCGCCTGTTTTCATGTAACTTTTGGAGCAATATTACTCTCCGCTGGCGCCCAGCCATACATAGGGGAATGTTATTATTAAAAGTAGTTCAGTCGTGGAATAGTCTGTGCACAGTAAAACTAACCCCTGCTCATTTCAAGAAAAGAACATTATATGTATGCAAACATATGTGTAGTATATGCTTGGAATTAATAGGTAGAATAAACCATTTATTAACTGATTAACTGATAAGTTTACTGAAGTGACGGCCGAGCCACCCACTAATTACAAAGTTTAACAAAGGAACGCTGTGTAGAACCACTGTGCGTCCCGTCATTATGCACCGACACTTTTCTGGGAACTCGCGTTACAGGAAAACGGCATGGAAATGAGGAAATGGCCCAAAGTGAAAAGGCAATCTTTTAATGTGAACACAAACAACGTTATAACCCACCGTGATTACCTTTCGCCTTCATGCTGTCTGGTAGTAATGGAATAATTTCTACCAAAGGGAAAAAGATACTAGAAATGATACAGAGTATTATTACTGTTATATCCTTACAATGAAACATGTCTCACGTTCAGAAGTGTCAATCCCCAGGATACAGGTCATTTCTAAAATGTACCACTAGGTGTCACCACAACACCACTCTGTACCCCAGTGCCGCAATTTGCCATATCTTCTTCAAGAAATCCAGTCTGACCAGTGCTTGAAGTGGGAAAAAATAAGTGCAGGAACGACATTTGACATTTGTGCGGTGAAAAAAAAATCAAGTCTTTAGGATACAGAAGTTCCGGAACTGCGTTCCGCTGCGTTCCGGCCCACTTCAAGCACTGAGTCTGACCATCTCCATGTACGGTTCCGAAGAAAGAATACGGAAATAACAACAACAACAACAATAATAAAACATGGTCATGGATTACAGAGGGCTGTTCCACGAAGCAGGATTTCATTGCTTAGCCAGATAACTTGTTGGATTTAAGGTAGTCTGGGCTAAATGTATGGGGACGAAAATAAAGCCCATTTAGTCCAGACTACTTTAAATCCAAGAAGTTGTCTGGCTAAGCAAGAAATCCTTCTTCATGGAATACCCCCCAGAGGTCTGTTTCACAAAGCAGGATTTCTTGCTTAGCCAGATAACTTGCTAGATTTAAATTAGTCTGGGATAAAGACCTTATTTTCATCAATTTACATTTAGCCCAGACTACCTTAAATCTGGCAAGTTATCTGGTTAAGCAAGTAATCCTGCTTTGTGAAACAGACCCCAGGTTAACATTTAAGCCGCGTATAACATATTCAGTGTCGTAAATTTATAACGTGTTAAGGCCTCCCTAAACAGTTTTTTTAAACACACGCACTTTTTCATAAGTGTTTGCATCGTTCCTATTGGGTGTGTTGAAAGGTCAATTCGGGATCAAACGGATTAGTTTATAATGTAAATATACAAGAATATACAATGATTAAATAGACAGTTTGTTAGTCATACACGATGTCCACGGGGTTCCAGCTCTCACGCATCTGGCATAACATAAACGCTTTCTGACTCTCACGCTCACGCAAGACTTCTTACGGCAAATCTATATTATTACTATATTATCTATATTAAATCTATATTATTATGAACCTAAAATTAGCTGCACCAAAAGCGTTTGGGCAGTTTGGTAACCATATGCACTATTGACAAGGTAATAAAACTGTTACACAGATGTAAATGACTGTGCAGACTTGTATTCAAAATCTCACGGCAGCCAACCGACCAAAGTTGGCAACACTGTGCGCATTTATAATATTGGTGTATTCATCATAATATGATGCTTATGGCATTGGTTGCATTGTAAAACTGGTAATGTCTAATAGCTTAGCCAAGTTTTGTGGAGCACAACACAATCTTCAAATGTCAGCCACACTCCGTTTTTTAAAAAATAATATTTATAATGATGTGTCTGCAAAGCCACTGACGCGATGAAATGAAAAGTTACATTTCGAAGTCACACATTGAAAAATCCATATAGCTTTATAAGGTTAGTTCCGGAGGGTTCGCTGGGAGGTAGCATATACACCCCAGCCTATGCATAAATTCGGTTCTATATTCTAACTGTAAAGTTGTCAGACAAATTCCTCCCATATTTCTGTCATGCCTTGTCATGTCTCTTTAAGAAATCTTTCCCCAAATCTTTCTCATATCAATGGTCCCAAAGAAACTTCTGTACATATAGTCATAAACAGACAAAACCACTTGTCAGGATCAATCAAGTGTGTTTAATATATCACCCATTTAATTTCATTTTGTTTTTCCGTTTCAAGAAGTTGTGTCATAGCTACCTGCCTCGTGCAGCATATTGTGTAATGTCGGGAACCAGGGAGGATCCTGATGGTGGGGACAGTCAGCCTTCTTGGGTTGCTTTACTGTAGGATCACACACATCCTGGAGCAAAGAATCTCCCCCAAAAATTTGCTATATATGTAGTGTTTTGGTTTATTTTTGTTCAATGTCATATGCATTAATCATTCTTTCCTGGAGTCCTCACTCAGTCTCAGCTTCTTTGTGACACGGTTATGTTAGGAAGAAAATATGGGGATTAGTCTTACCTCTTTGTAAATTATTGTGAATTGTACGGGAATCCTCTTTTGCTCTGTGCAAATTCTCTTTACCACTGAAATGCCTGTCCGGTCATGACTGTCGTAATGTGGGTTCAGAAAGAACGCCGTTTTGTTTTCACTGCACATTGTGCATGGCTGACATGACAGTAACACTTTATTCGAGAAAATGTGAGATGAGGGTGAGATGCTAACTGAGGCAGGTCGCTCCAGCTAGTGAAGATGGTGGTGGAGACCCATGCAAAGGGGACACTGTAACTGAAAGGTGATCAAGCAGAAGGAAACCCTCAAAAAGTCTGTTTTAATGATGATCAAAAGTAGTGATCCTTACTTACAATGAAAACAAAGTGTGTAATGGTAATTACAGAATGTATGTTGTATAATCAAAAAAGGTGCGGGGTTTGTTTTGCTCTATGTTAAGTATGTTTTTGGTTTTGTAATAGAAAATGATTCTGGCTATAGTGCTGTGATGCTTTCTTACAGCTTAGTACTGGCTCTATCAGTCAGATAGCTTTGTAGATGCTTATTAAATCAACAAGTCAACCAAAGGACCGAAGAAGAGGTTAAAAATAAGTTGAATGTCAAGTGGTACTGGTGTCCCACCCAGGGTGCCCCCTCCCACATGCCCTATGCTTCCTGGAATGGGCCCCAGGCTCACCGTGAACAAAAACCCGCTGTCGCCATGCATCTGTACTTCTTGGAAACCTCGGGGCACCAGCTGCCGAGGCCGGGAAGCTGAGCCTGAGACCCCCGAATGGCCGCAGCCGGTGTAAGTTTGCTTTTTCTTTCTTTTTCTGTTCTCTGTGTTGATGGGGGCAGCATGCGGAAGCAGTTTACTGCCAGGCTGTTCCTGAGTGTTGGCGCGACCCGCTTCACCTGAGGACACCCGATTTGCTCTTTAGTGCACCCTGCTTGACTACAGTCTAGTTCTCCAGAATTGTCCTGGGGTCAGCCGGGCTGGTTCACATGCTTTGAGATTTGAATGTTATATCAGATAAATTCATGGTTCTGCTGCTGTCCTTAGCAACCCTTAAAATGTGCTGTTAACAGAAACATGTCACTGTGGTAATAGTCCATAATTACAGTCTTTTCCCATGTTCTGATGCCTCTCCTGTTTTTCTTCACTGTGTGTTGTTGAGGCTTGTGTTGTGACACCCGTGTCACTGTTTCCTGGGGGATTTTTTTTAGTGCTTCCTTTCCCGTGCTGATATTTTCTAGGCTGTGAACCCTCAACGCAGATATCCTCCCCGAATGAACATGTGGTGACAAGAAGTCGAGGAGCCGAACCAGCGATCCTCAGGTGCCCAAGAAAGTGATTTGCATGATTTAACCGCACAAGCCATGGGCCACTGTTGTCATTCCTGGCTCGTTCTTGTTTAGAATAAAGAAAAGCCGTAGATAGGGTCACATGTCCCATGATGCCATGCTTCAGGAAGTGGAAGCAGACACTGACACTGAGGAAAGCCACATTTTTTAGGTGCAGGACAAGGCGACCCTGCTGCTTAGTGGATTTCCCCTTAACTTTACCCCATCTTGTAAACCCAGGAACAAAAGTGCGACAGCTTCAGCGGCCGACTCTGGGGGTTTGGGACTGGCGGGGAGGAGGAAGAGGCAGGGTAGGACCGCGGGTGTGGCTGTGCACCAGGCCATCACACACGCTACAGAAAAATAACGGAACAAATTGTGAAGAAGTCATGTCGGGAGAGCTCGGCCAAAGGTGTCTGCCAGGCAAACAAATGAGGTAAACACTCTCAAATGTAGACGCCGGACTCCATGCAGCCAATGCCAGGCCCTGCTTTGATTTTTGCTCCCGCTAGCCCCGGCCCGTGCCTTCCAGACAGCCAGTGACTCACAGGGCACAGCAGGAATGAGAGGTAGGAGCCGATTCCCACTGTGATCTCAGGAATAGAGGAGTAACCCCCCCCCCCCAGGCTGGGATGCCCCAGGCAAATGGGAGCCTTTTCCCCAACGGTTATGATCACAGAGGACTTCAGAGCTCTGACAAGTGTCTAAACCACGCTCTGAATTATATTTCTCAAATAAATGACCCTTCTGGTTGATCCCCTGCCTCAGAAGGATTATCTAATTATCTAATATAAGGATTATATTATCTAAGTACAGGGTCACTGTGAACCTGAAGCCCAGGGTACGAGCAGAGGACACCCTGGATGGGACACCAGTCCCTCCCAGCTTCCTGCCAGGTCAGGAAGCAAAAACTTGGACTGTCTGGGGTCCCCAAGGACAGGGTTGGAAAACACTGCATTACAGGAGACGTCCTCACACACACAATTACACTAAGGGCAATTTGCAGGCATCGTTTTACTTGAATTGCATGTCTTTGGATTATAGGAGGAAATTGGGGACGGGAATCAAATGGGGTGGGGCTACAGTGCTACCCACTTAACTGCCGCTTCACTTTGTTATGTATTTTATGCAAATAATGAAACAGAAGAACTGTGTACTTACGTATACCTACCTATATTGGGGCCAGCAAATTTTTTTGTTCTACAAAAAATGGAGAAACAGTGACCTCTGCAGGCCATAGGCAAACTAACTGTTACTCGACTGACGACTGTGCCGATTCACTTCTAAAAACGCCCAGGCTAAATTGTTCTGCATTCAGGCTTTTACTTACGTTATCATATTTTTAACAGTGCGCGGCTTTAAATACCAGAATCCCACAGTTGGTGACACTCACCCTGCAAGACCCGGAACTGGCTCTGTAGCCTTTTACCTTCCCGTGTTGGCAAATCAGTTAGGTCAGCTGAATTTCTCCTGATGGAAATGACGTACGTTAAAGAAAAAGCAGATAAACAACATGTCATTCTTGCATATTTTAAAAACTTATCAATTAAAACGTGTAAGCTCAGAATAACAGTTTTAAAAATGTAAAGTTTGAAAAATCAGTTTAGATGGGTGAGATTAAAAGCACATCGCCCCTAAGTGTGTGAGGTAATGTTTTTTGTGTGAGGTACTGGAATTATTGGAATTAATAGAGACCCCAGCTTCTTCTTGCAAGTACATCCTGGTCCAGAGTCCAGGCTCAGTCTGCCAAAGCTCTGCCCACAACAGGTCTGATTTGGTTTCCTTGCCTGCCCCTAATACATTAATCATTTTGATGTACATAATACTGTCTGCACCTGAAAAGGGAGATACTGCCAAAGCCTGTATCACATGACTGCTTTACCATCTCTGTGTGTCACGCTCTCTGTGCTTGTGGTGCCTGTGTAAATTTGAATTTAGGCCCAGCTGATGGAGAGTTACCCTTTGGCTGCTTGAGGGGAAAAGGATATCAGACAGTTTCACGGACAACAGCAGCAGTACCTTTTGTTACGGTAAGCTGGTCCCTGTAATCTCTCATCCAATTCTGGGGGCAGCTGGAGTCATTTTCCTGCCATGAAAATTAATTTTCTTACGATCCGATCCTCCCCCCCAAAAAAAAAAACATTGAAAAGGAATGGATAACGACCTCCTAACATGGGTGATCCATCTTCAGGTACTGGTGACAAAATGATTAACGATTTCCAATTTACTCATGGCTTGAATCTGAAGTAAATCAGATGAGTAGTTTACGCCGCGCACTGAAAGATGGCTGCTGCCTCTCAGCAGGGCCTTCAGATGGACGCCTCCCATTTCTCCATAGATCGCTTAGAATGACTCATTTTTTTTGTTGGCTGACATTGGCTGCTGCTCAAGAAAATTTCTTATGACTCTTTACTTCCACATAAAAAATATGCATTGAGCTTGACCTAAGTAACCTGATAACAAAGATATGTTTGATACAAGTATTTTCAAACTTCCCCTTAATCAGATGACTGTAAAATATAGGGATAATTATCTTGTACAAACACAACAGGGTCATGTGTGGATTTGTTTATACCAGGAAAGTGATGACACAAAGGGTTGTGAGATATGAGCCACTTCCTGCTTGGGCACACAGGTCCATGGGCGGTGTGTGTCTCAGTGCAACAGGACTCCCATCAGAAAATTTGCCAGTTCATATTCAGTGGCTGGCAGAGTGATCATATCTCTTTTGGGCCCTTGAGCAAGCGCCTTAATCCTGGAAACTGCTCCAGGGCCCCTGGATAAATGGGTGACCCTGTGCTCTGACCACAAGCTTGGCTCTCATCTCGATCTGTGTGTCTCAGTGGAAAAAGACATAACCCTAAAATAAATAATACACACTCAGGTGGAACCCATGACTGCGGCAGGGTCATGGGGGGTCGAGTCCCCTCACTAGTTACAGATGCACCCTTAGCGGTTGTGTTATGGACCCTGTTCCCTCTGCTTCTGTCAACGTGACTTTGTGCCACGCCTCACTGTTATATAACACGGGTCGATTTAAACCACCACTTTCCTTCATTGGCGGTGACGTCTCTGAAACCAGGGGGATTTCAGTGGTGGTTTGTCAAAGAAGCAGAGGCTCTTGGGTAATGTTATCATGCCATGTTTTGCATTTGTGCTTCCTGTTATAGCTGCCAAACTCTACCTACAGCTGCTATTTGAATTTATTGTAGTTATAAAAGCTGGCAGGATCTCTCCTTGTGTCAACTGGACTTCCCTCTCACTGTGGTCATTTTCAAGAATAAATTTGCCAGCTACTTTATTGTGCTGGCATCTGTTGCTGGAATGCATCCAGAGACGTGAAATGAAAAACCTTTGGCTGGCGGCGTCATAAACTTTTGCTGAACCACACTGAACATGTCCCCCGATAAGTGAGACACACGCAGAAGGTCAGACAGCAGGTGCGAATACAGGGGCAGAGCCCCAGGGGTACTGTCCCCAGCTGGAAGCTGATTGGCCCACATGATGCCCATCCTCTGTCACTCACCAATTCGACACATATAATTGGCTAATAAGGTTGGTCCCTCTGTATGAATTATGGCCTCTCTTACTGTATACCTACCCACCTCAAAAAATGTTAGAATGTTAGTCTAATCATCCTAAGAATGAGATCAAAAGGATGGCCGCTGTGAAAGCTGCATTTTCCACTAAGATTACCTGTTAAGCTTGTCACCCATGTTGTGTCTCAGCAAGACCATGTGACCTGGCACCTGCCTCGGCCATCCTGGTTACCGTCTGGTTGGCACCCTACTTTCATTTGCCTTTTTCCAGGTTGACTGGCAGTTAACAGTGCCATCTGGCACATCTGCTGTGTGCTTTTAATACACACTCAGTAGTCACTTTATTAGATACACCTGCTCTTCAGTGCAAACAGCCAAACAACGAATCACACGGCTGCAGCTCCACACACATGGCATGTACGCAGGGTCAAGAGGTCCACTCATGGCTTAGATCTTGTCAGTGATATTTTTTGTTAATGAGAGAGATCAAGGATGGCCAGAGTTGTTGCAGACAACATGAAGCCCCAAATAAATAAATAACGGCTCAGTACAACAATGGTGTGCAGGGCAACGTCTCTAAACCCGTAACTCATCTATACTTCAGATAGTTCGGCAAGGATAAGTGGGTCCAACCTAATACTGGGTTGGAGAACCTAATGAAGTGGCCATTGAGCGTGTTGTCCATCCGTCCATCCATCCATCTGTCTACATATTCAGTACAGGTTCATTGTCAGTCTGGAGCAGGAAACCTGGGACATGGAGCAGGGCACACCCTGTATGGAATGTCAGTCCATTCTGAGTCCCACTTGTCTGCAGTCACAATCATCGTAAAACACCAAGGTCAATCAGATCACAAAAACAACACTTTCTTTTTGAAATTTGTTGCGCACGTTTCATCTGGGCCCATCTGACGTAAACATACGTAAATGGCAGTCGAAGGGACAGTCTGTCTTCTTCATGGCTGATTGGCGTCAAAGCCCGCCCGCTCAGCTATTCAGCTCTCCAGAACGCCCTCTGCCCCACGCGCCTGGCACCTTGCCGGGGATTTCGTCCAGACGTCTGCCTGCGTCACGTTCCCTGTGCCTGGATTAAGGTCCCTCACCACCTGCATCTTCGTCGTGTTCTTACCTAAGCTGTTTTCCTGGATTTAATTTTTTTTTTGGTAGCATTCCTGGAATTAGTGTAATGAACTTGTGTTGGGAATCTCGAGTTTCGGATAAGTAATGAGCAAAACAACGCATGCC
>JABFEA020000138.1:24253507-24279718 GCA_019775915.2 Cyphomyrus plagiostoma | reverse complement strand
CTAGACATCACCAAAGCAGACCCCCCCACCCCTTCATCCCTGAGCTTGTATCCAATAGGCTCCGGTTATAAATTACACCAGCACCCCAGAGGACCTTGGAAAATACAGCTGTGAGCAAGACTGAGTTAAAAAGAGGAAATATATGTTGTCAATACTGCCCTCCGTAGGGCGTGGGAGTGTCTGCAGGCAGCGTGTTAGCTATGCTGTACCCAGCCGGGCCCACCAGAACTTGTGTTAAATGGACTGTGACTGAAACAAGCTTGGGTCACTGAACCGATATCAACAATGCCCATGTAAGAATGGTGTTATTCCCAGTAGGTTATAGGGAGGGGGAAAAAGAGGTTGGGCGAGGGAGCGAGAGAGCAAGAGAGAGCTAGAGTGAAAGAGAGAGAGAGAGAGAGAGAGAGAGAGAGAGAGAGAGATCACACAGGAAGAAGCTGAACACACAGAATGGGAGACATGCTGCGTCTCACCAAGGCCGGCCTTTTAGGTCGTTATTCTGTCTTCCTGAATTTAGGTGTCTTGTTTTGTCAGGTAATTGAGCGGCACCCAGCAGGTTCTTCGGTTAAAAGGGCTGCCCTCCTTCCTGGGGGGTGGGGGGCGTGGGGGCGTGAGAGGAGAGGGAAGCATATTGTGAGGAGCCACAGTGAACGCAACCAAACAGGTTTAATCATCGGAGGGGGGTCACTGTCAGTTCCTCGCTTTTTGTTTAACTGCCTTAGAAACAGTAAAACAGTCAAAATGAAAGGTTTCGCTTGACTTGGGTAACTGCTCCCAGCTTCTTCCTCAACTTAGCAGTGAGTCCACCGTCTGCTTTTACCTGCCAGCCATTCTGCAATCCCCAACTGGGCACATTACGGCACCCCGAGAAATTAAATGTCACGTTTTCAGAATATACTCACCACGGACGCTTGTGAGAGCAGCGCAGTTGTTTAAAATACGGTCCTGTTGCGTGAATGGGAACTGGACTGCAAAAACAGCCAGCTGTATAAATGGGAGAAACTCGACGTAAGCGCAGCTCTCCCACAGAGTGACTGGAGGGCGTGGGCTGCAGCTTGGTGCTCAAAGTCCCCTGTCCTGCTAAATCTTCGCCCATTAAAAGCAGAGCTGAGCCTGACCCACAGGCAAGGTGACAGATCCTTTTGGAGCATCTGACCCATATGCAGGGTCTGAAGATAGCAGCCATGTGGCAGGGGTGGCACAGGGCCGTTTAGGAGGGGGGGCGGCATTCTTACCGTCGGGCTGCTTACGCACGTGGAAGAGGAAAAGGGCTGAGTTGGATAAAAACTAAAAAAAGGGACGTAAAAGCGACAATACAGACTGTTCGGCTTTCACCCAAAATGGGGATGCTGTCCGAAACGTTGCGGGACCCTTTGCTGGGTTGGGGTTGGCTGATCTGAAGCATCGCTATGGTGATCGACCAGGTGACTTGTACTCTGAGTGTGAGCCTGGCCTAATGAACCAGAGCAGTGGGCAACTTAGGCTTTTTTTGTAAATGACCCCATATGTTACAGTCGAATTTGTAATTTTTTGTCACAACTGAGATGCCATAGATTTATAGCCAGAGTAGCATTCTATTTTTCTTTAAATTATAGTTTATCATCAGCACAGAATTCAACCTCATTCAGTGTGGTTGTTTTGTGCCTCTTGCATACTAATATTTTATATCAATATTCAAT
The DNA here is from genome assembly GCA_019775915.2 of Cyphomyrus plagiostoma. NCBI lineage: Eukaryota > Metazoa > Chordata > Actinopteri > Osteoglossiformes > Mormyridae > Cyphomyrus > Cyphomyrus plagiostoma. The sequence goes on along the minus strand of JABFEA020000138.1, from coordinate 24,278,039 downwards.
ATGGAGGTGATTGGAAATTTTTTGGAAATATTTATTGCACCCTTTGCGGAGTGAGTTGTGTTTGCTATGTGATATTTGTCTGTAAAAACTCTTACATCATTCATGTAAATGAATAAATTTATTGGTTTTATTTGATCATTTTCACTGTGTTGGCATGACATGTAATGCTTAATGCACAATTTCATCTAAGACAGTGTCTCCCCAATACGGTCCTCAGGGACCCAGAGACAGTCCATGTTTTTTGCTCCCTCCCAGCTCCCGAGTAAAAATGCAGACTGCCCGGCAAGGAGCTGGGAGGGAGCAAAATCGTGGACTATTGAAGCAAAGCGCTGATACAGTATGTACTGCTGTATAAAGGCAAAGCACAGTCACCGCATGCTTTATTAAAACTGACTTACATCTGAAATCGGCGCTCCTAGGCTCTGTTTTATCTTATGACAAAATATCTTTGTTCAACTATGTTCAGTTTTGAAGAAAGTATGAAAACGAGTGTAAACTCCATATCTTCATTGCAACCAGGCCAAAACACCCCTTTTCTTAGTATCAGTGTCAGTGCAGTCGCTGTTTTACCTTTGTGACGAGTGTTTGTCCACCTGGGGCTCTTTAAGCATTGAAGTGCGGACATCTTTTAGGTGAGCGTGACACCTCTCTGAGTTTTCCCCACCTTCAGATGTGCCGTCCCCATTTTATGCTGTGTATTTTATTAAGGAAACCTACCTACCCCCCCCTCCCCACTATTCCTCCTGCCCGCTCTGCCCTTGGAGACCCTCCCCCCTCCCCACAAAGCTCAGCCTGTGCCTCTACATAAGCACATATCTCACGGTTAATATCAATGAGGTTCCTCTCTTACCCGGGGAGTAGTGGAGATTCAGGGGCCCTTATTGAAATAAAAATAAGAGACTCCGTTTGGTCTTTCTTTCAGGCCGGGGAGGGGGTGGGATTTATTGATTTCCCGAGTCCATGAGCAGAAATATTGAAGAGATGGGGGAATTTAACATGCATTAAAGCCGGGTTCAAAAGAAACCTTGAATTTAATTCTAGTCCCATGGGTAGAGGGGAAATTCATATTTAAAAGCCGATCTATACGAAAGACAGGAGCAATAGCACAGGGTCAAGATGACTGACTCACCTTGCAGGTTCATTAAAATTAGAAGAGCTTTGGGAGGATCATGGGAAGGAAGAGGTTGGGGATTTCATGCTTTTCTTTGAACGATCCTTTTGTTTACTGTGAGGATAACCCCCAACATAAAACACGCATCTGACCATCAGGAACAAGTATCTGTTTAATGCTTATTTGTAACGCAATGTATTTCACTTAGCAACTAACCAACCACATGGTTATAATTACCCTCAGTTTCACACGATTGGTTACACAACGAGTCGTCGAACCTTCTGCCCTACCACTTTGCATTCAGATAGCTCTTACCTCTTGTCTGTTCACACTGGCTGATTCACAAAAAATTGGTCAAGATATGCGCATATTGCTTTACTGAAAATCCCGGGTTAGGTTCACAGGGAGGTCTGGAGCCTATCCCGGGCAGCAGACAGAGGGAACATGGCTGGGGTACACCATGGATGGGATGCCAGTCCATCGCAAGGACAGCATGCACACACTGAGGGTTTTAACCATGCCTAACTGCACGTCTTTCATCCATGGCAGAAGACCCACATGACCTGAAGAGAACATGCAAACTCACACATACAGAACAACTTTGGGGTTCAAAACCCCAGCCCTAAGGTTGAAAGGCTGCAGTACTTCCCTGTGAACCACTATACTGCCCTTCTGCTGGAAATAAAAGTCAGAATTCTCAGAAATAAGTCCGCGGAATGTAGCTATAGCAGTATCTGAGTGTCGTCTCCGCTAACAAGGATTAGCATAAGCGAATGAGGCCCAGGTGAATTTCCACGAAGCACTAAAAGCCGATGGAAAATAAATGTGAGTGCAACACATCTGTAGATTTGCCCCTTGGTTTTTAACTCGCTCCCTTTGGCCACCGAGCTGTTAAAGTCTGTTAACTATGACAAATGAAAGCTGGGCTATGCTTGAGTTTGGGGCCTCGCAGCGTAACAGTGTACTGTTTACCACAGACAGAGGTGCATCTCGCGTCTCTGAGGCCTTCCAGTACAAGGCCTTCTGCTTCGAGGCCTTCCGCTACGAGCACTGGTCCAGCGCCAGTGTCGCAAGACGGCCGCAATAAACTAACCTTGTAGATGAAAGAATATTTACGGTCTGTTTGCATCTTAAATACTGCTTCTCCATAATTGGTTTATGAATGGTTGTCAGCCATCTTGTAAATTAATAGACCCCAGTGCTACTGGCTGAGATATTCTGGGATGGAATGGAACTTGCGATGGTGTAATGGAGCAGAGAGATGACATTCCATTATGGGAAAGAGATCATGTTGCCAGAAACATAAACAAACATGCATGTTTTTGTGCATCTACATCATATCAGTGTTTAACACATACTACATGTTAATATGACAACACTATAGTTTGTCCTGATATTTCACCCCAATAAACAAATCCAAACTCATTCTTCAGGAAGAATGGCTCAAAGCCCATATTAGAAAAGACGGAATAATTAAGTGTTTCTGCCCACAGGCTCCGTCTTATTTTTAGTGCCGTGACTGGTTTGTGGTTCATGCCAGTATCCTGCGTCCCAGCACTGTGTCACACTTTGACATATACCCCCATTATTTTGCAGTGGCTGCCAGTAAATCGTTGGGTTTTAACCTTATGTGAGGACGGTGAGGTCTTCCGGAGTTACGATTTATCCTGTTTTATATCTTTTCCATAATTTATATTATACTAATAAAACCACATTGTATTACTACATTCTACAGATTATTAACCCGGTAGGGGGGGGTTACAGAAGCGTTTTTTTTTACTTGGCAGTTATAAATGTAAAAGACTGCGAAAGCTTTTTAGAGTATCAGTCTGCGGAGTTTAGTGCGAGCGGCTGGTTTCATGGACCTTGAGTTTCTAAGGCATGCAGCTCACGTCCTGGCCAGAAGACAGAAGAGTGGACTTTTCACGGTACCTGGGGAAGTATGAGGAAGCTGGTCAAAACTGCGGCTGAAACATGGGGTGGTGGTGGTGGTGGTGGTGGTGGGGGGGGAGTTCTAAGGTATTAAACTTGAATGTATGGCTGATGGGACAGGCGCAGAAGCAGATAGTGTCAAGCGACGGAGTCACGGCAATCGTGAGTCATACCCTTAGCATTCACTCCCAGAGTACCGTCAGTGTACAAACGGCCGCCCAGTGGTCGCTGAGTCTGTTAGCTAGAACGTCACTGGTAGCTGTCATCACTTTGGACAGCTGAGTGACGAGGCAGCTGCAAGACTCGGCGTACATGAGAACAATAAGTCGAGTGCGGAGGACTGGAGGAACGGGGACACAGGAACTGGGGAAAGGAGGACAAACACGGCAAAAGCTGGACGCGGAACTCCGGGAAACTGACATCTTGGGTGTATCTTCACGGCTAAACTGAACTGTAAACAGAATTACGTACCTGGAGAAGACAGGCAGGGAAGAGCAGAGCTGGAAGGCAAACACTGAGCCATGTGCTCAAAAAGCAACGAATGCGAACCCTGAGCAAAGTGTGCCGTTCGCTCTGAAGAGAACCTGACACCCTGATTTCAGGTTCAGTGCCAGGTCACATGGCCCTCGCTCAAAACCATAATCAACACAATAGCGCTCCTGGTGTTACACTAAGACTGAAAAGGATTGTGGGATTTTTATGTTCCAAAGCTGCATTTAATTAGCTGTGTAGGGAAGGTAGAAAATCAAGTTGCCCAAAATTTTTACATTTGAATGAAACCTCAGATAGCAGAATTGATTCCAGTGTCATTCTTGGTTCTGGGAGCCTGTAACCGTGGACAGAACTGGAGTAGGAATTCTTGTCTGAGCTGGACATGCCAGGGCACCTCTAGCATTCCGAACCGGGGCCTCTCCTCCATCCTGCCAGAATGTTAGCGGAGGAAACACTAGTGCACCTACATCAGCTACCGAGGACTTGCAGTTAATGAGGCCTCCGAGGGCTATCGGTTTCAGCTAGCCTCCAGCCCTCCTCAATGCATTTTTCACACACACACACACACACACACACACACACACCCACACACACACACACACACACACACACACACTGTCTGCCAATAGGTATGCTCGTATTGTATTTCATGAGCTTGGGTCCAACAAAACACCCACATACCGGACCTGGGGGGTGAGAAAGGTTGTAGGGAAGGATCATCTCTACGTTACAGGGAGGTGAGGTGGGGGGGGGCAGAACCTGCTGTCGGGGGAAAGATTATTGCTCATCCATTTCAAGCTATGCAGCTGAGGTCAAGGAGAGCACCTCCCCTCCCACACAGAAAGCTCTCCCGCTGAATTCTGGACCCCCCCCAGCTAACACTTGCCTCTCTTGGTTCTGAGGGGTGATGCACATTTTATCATCTTAGCGATGGTGGAAACTGTTTGACCTTTTCCGTTCTGCAGCATTTACAGAGCCTGCAGCTCAAAACGGTAACTAAAAATAAGATCTACATCACAGTCTTACTTATTCTGCATGTCCCTTTCTGTCACGTCCTAACATCTGGTAACTTCTGACACGCATTCATGTTCTGGTGGCTTTAGCTGGTCTGCGTGTGTGTGTGCGTGCACAAGAAAATGCCTCTGCAAAGTCTGGAGCTACTTAAAAATTAATCTGTGGGGACACCCCCCCCCCCCCAATAAGCAGGCACCATTCTTTCTTACAGCTTTACACGTTTAAACTTTAGTCCGTGGTGCATTTTTTATGTAGTTCTGAGTTTTCGTGAGTTAGAGCTGAAGGGAATGCTAATTGCATAAAAATGAGTTAATGCGACAGATCTGTGTGTCTGTGTGTGAGGTGAGTGTGTGTGAGTCTGTGTGTGTGTGTGTGTGTGAGTGTATGCTGCAGTCAGGGCGTGCACGGCTTACAGGTCGGTCTCACACACATTTCAGGGGGAACAGCGTGACTCTATTTTCCCCCATGATCATTCAAATGTTGTTTCTAATGATAAAAGTGCTATTCTAAAGAGCTGTTATATCAGGTAAGCGATGCCACAGGAATCGAAAACCACAAAAAACACAATGACACGTTAGAGCACAGGGCAGGTTCAGGGAATGATAAATGCAAACAGCAGGAGCGCCACATAATATTAGTCTTTTAAATACACAATCAATATTTTATGTACATCTTTGGGGTGTGTAGTGCATTGTCTTTCTGTATTTCTTATAATTTCTGTATGTTGTGGTGTTATCCCTTATCTTTGTGCCCTGTGATAGAGTGATATCCTGTCTATGGTATCCCCTACCTTGTGCACTGTGATGGAGTGATATCCTGTGTATGGTATCCCCTACCTTGTGCCCTGTGATGGAGTGATATCCCATCTATGGTATCCCCTACCTTGTGCCCTGTGATGGAGTGATATCCCATCTGTGGTCTCCTTTACCTTGTGCCCTGTGATGGAGTGATATCCCGTTCAGGGTATCCTCTCCTTTATGCGCTGTGATGCACTGATATCCCGTCCAGGGTTTCCCCCTGTCTTGCACCCTATACTTCCTGGGATGGACTCCAAGGTATCCGTGACCATGTATTGGACAACGGGTTATTGAACTTTCTTCTTTTTTTCTAGAATTATTTATGAAAGATGTGTGTGTGTGTGTGTGTGTGTGTGATTTTTTTTCTAGGTAGCAAGAAAGGAAGTTTTTGATGATGTAGAGCAGAGCTTTCCCTGGTCAGTAGAATCCTGTCCAGTTACTAACGTGAAAATCAGTTCCATACTGCTCTTGATTTTTTCCTAGACAGTCTATTAATGGCTGCCAAACAATTGTAATTTTATAGTCAGACCCGTTTCATTTGGTCTTTGCTATCGCATTAGAACATAGTGACGGAGAGCTTCAGCTTCCCAACAGCGTTGCGCAGCGAAGCGGTAACACAAAGAAAATATCTAGATAATATATCCGCATTTAATTACGGAGCATGCATTAAATGGTCTGGACCCCTATTCCCTGATTAGTTGTTCAGATGAAATTGAATTAGCTGTAATTGACGAGGCTCTAAGTGATTAAAAGAGATGAATCGTCTGAAAATGCTAAGCGGCTGCTCAGTAACCACAAATAAACAAAGAATGGCGGCTCTCTTTCTGCAGCTGCTCCTGCAAGGTGATGCTGTCTGCCTTCCCCTGCTCAAGGAGATGGCAGACAATCTCACATTAGTCAGGTAAATTACTGCCCGCATCCAAGTGCTGTAATACAACATAATGAAGTTATAAATTATCAATTAAAATAATTACAGAGCAGATCCAATTTAATTAAAACGTGGAACGACACATGAAAGGCAGTCATGCAGTAATTGGGCCTTGATGTCTTTCGCTTTTGAAATTCAATTACTCAATGCAGTTGGGTGTGCTGAAGGAGTGAGCCGTTTACAGGGGAACACGGCGGTGTTACAGAGGGGTACCTATGCTGCCATGGACATTGCTTTTGGAGATCTGGCATCAGCGGAGAAGTGTTCATCTCATAATAGTAGTCATCGTGCTTGAGTTTAATCTGTGAATCAGTGGGCATTGCTTAGGTCAGTGTTTTGCAACTTGGTCCTCAAGGACCCCCTGACAGTTCAGGTGTTTACTCCATCAGAGCTCCCTGCCAGACACTTCACATTTTCGCTCCTTACCAGGATCTGTGAGGGAGCAAAAATGTGGACTGTCAGGTTAGAAGCTGGGTGGGAGCAAATCCGTGTATGATGGACATGGCCTACAGAGACTGCAAATAATTTACTCCATAGTGGGTCTTAGTAAGCCTATTCTATCATGGGTCTACACCCACTAAGCTTACTCTATGGTGGGTCTACTGACTGACTCCACAGCCTGGTTACGCCATACCTGGACAGCGCCATAGTGATATTACACCAAAGTCAGATGTGGTCAATACACTCTGTGCAGAATTATTAGGCAAGTGTGTATTTTATTTGGATCTTCTCTTCCGAACAGTATATTCACTCCTGATGAATCTCTAATTAAGAATGAGCTATTTAAAAACAGAGCATGTTCAATATTTGGTACGAGTACTTTCTTTTTGGAGAAAAACTGGAAAACATAGTTTCTTTCCTATGCAGAATTATTAAGCAAATTATTATTGCTGTTAAAATGGGCTGAAAAAAGTCCTCACTGAGAGCAGAAAAAAAACAAAAACTAAAGTGCCAGTCAGAGGGATGCAAAAAAATGTAAATTGGCAGACTTTTGAAACATGATCACTGCACAACCAAGTGTTTTGTGGGCAACAGCCAAAGAGGACTGCAGAGGCATGTAGAGAGAAGATGACACAAATTAACTGCTGATAGTTTGTGTCAAATTAAAGGGAAGACTTACAGAAACTCTTCAGAATCATGTGCCAACATTTTCCAGAACTGCAATCTGAATGGAATCTCAAGTACAAGGTGCAGTGTGACACTGCTACTGTCACAAAGGCTGAAACATGACCTCCACTCAATAAGACGCACAAGCTACAGCATCAAGAATGGGTACAGACATGTCTTGGGACTGATTTTGCATGGCTTCTATGGACAGACGAGATGAACGTAACTCAGATGGACGAGCCAGTGGATGGTCACCTTCTTCAAGCACCAGTAAGGTGGTGGAGGAGTGACCTGCAGTTATCAGGGATGAACTTGTTGGATCTTTCAGACTTCCAGATGGTATAAAAATTAACTACAAGCCCTACTGCTAATTTCTACCTTGCAGTACACTGGCACAAGAAGAAGTCATCAGCTTTGAAGAAGGTTATGACATTTATGCAGGACAATGCCCCTTCCCCTGCATCAAAGTACTCCAGAGACTGTCTAAGAAAGGCTTGAAAGGTGCTGGAATTATGACCTGGCTCCCTTCATCACCTGACTGAACCCCCGTTGAGAACCACTGGGCCTTATCAAAGTGTGAGATTTACTAAGGTGGCTAGCAGTAGAGCAGCATCAGGGAGGGATCCTGGCTGCCTCAGCTAATATGGCGCAGGATCAAATCAAAAACTTGACTGGTTCAGTGAATAACAGGCTTATGATGGTAGGCATTGCTTAAGTTATTGAGAAGAAAAGTGGCTATACAGGACGTTACAATGAGTGAATTGGGCTGTATAGAACGGCCGGAAGTTTGTTCCTGATATAAACTGAATGCGTACAACTGTTTTTTGTTATTTCTGTAGATGTTGAAGAGAGAACTGGTTACTAATTTCCTAATAATTGTGCACATTGATAATCGAGTGCTTTTATTTTATTTTTGTTTGTGAAAATCCAATGTAACGTTTCCTCCATCAATAAATTTGCTTGGAGCAGAAGAAAACTTCTGAATCCATTCAATAAATCTGCCCAGCTTTTGCCTAATAATTCTGCATGCAGTGTAGTCGGTCTACACCACAATGGCTGTCTAAGGATCGCTTGTTATTCTAATGCTTTTATGCTGGACGTCATGGCGTTAAAACCATGACCTGTCAGGAAGACACCTGCTCAGTGCTGCCCAGGTTTTCTGTTGCATTTCGGAAGGGAGCAGCCATGCAGGTCACAGACACTGGCCAGCATGGGACCTTTCCTTACTGCCCATTGAGGTATCGGCTAGCAAGACATCAGCCATGGATGTGCACAGAGCTTCAGGGGGCATTTCCAAGTCAAGTCAAGCTGCAGGGGGACCAGCATAAAAACTGCAACAAAGGCAGCCAGCTGCAGCTTATGCACATAATGGGCAAGTCCAAGGGGATTTTGGCCTGGTTCCTCTCAGTACAGCCAAACCTTCAGCCCGTTATTTCTATGGCTGGACTCTGTTGTCCTTAAACCTGGAATAGAGATGTGTGGACCTGCTGGAATAAAATGGCAAAAGTAAAAAAAAAAAAAGAAATGTATTAAAAAAAAAATGTGGAAGCGAATCTGGGACCTTCAATACCTTGGAGTCATTACAACAGCCCTTGAAGAATATTCCTCTATCAGTGGACTCCAGCAAAGAGCTGCTGATACGGGAGTCAGAGCTGAAGGGGGTCATTAACCATATCTGCCCGCCCCCTCCACACCATTTTCGCTTGTTGCTAAGTAGCCGGCCAGATGTTCCCCCCTGAATGACAGATGTTCGGTTGGCTAAGACGCACTCTATCAAGGAGGGCTGCGAGGAACGCTGCGGGAGTGTGATAAATTAATGGCATGTCCTCGAAACAGGGCGGGGTGGACCAGGAGACTCAGGTGATCAAGGTGAGGGAGCAAGAGAGAGCGTGAGAGGGCAGCTTGAGTGGTAGACTTATCTGTAGCTCCTGGCTTGTCATGGTTCACCAGGAAGGCCTCCCTCTGCATCTCCCGTTTCAGTCTCTGAAAAGTTGTTTGTACATTCTTTTTTGTTTTCTTTTTGCTTTTAATTATTTCCTAATCGATGTGGCTGGTCGTAGCCGTAAACAACCCAGGACAAAATAGTGGCTTTTAACTAATGACCTTTCGTTTTTCCCAGAAGCAAATGAGTCCTTATCAGTTTTTGCCTCGTTATTGATTTGTGTGGTTGTCTGATTAGTTCAGAGGTTTTTTATTAAACCATGTGAACTGAATCAATGGTGGGCATTAGAACGAACAGAGGAACACACAAGATCTGGCTGAAACCATCCTGCTTCTTATAAGGTTAAATTCCTGGCAATTCCACTTATCCTTGTTGTACGTGAGCCTCAATAACTCAGCCGATACTGATGTCAGAAGCATCCAAAATCCTTACCACCCTTCTGAGTCTCCCTTAATGCCAATGTACTATTGACCTTCACGATCTTAACCAGAATTAAAGTTTAGCCATCAAAAGGCACCAACAAAATGCAACTTCTCTGTCTTCATAAACATCTGAACAGAACCTCTTTCCTACAGCTTGATTGCATGTTAATTTCTTGTACATTTTCTCTCATAACTTTAATATGTGTGGCTGTCTGTTTGCTGATGTGTGATATTTTATGTAATAGATGTAGTTTTAACGTAACTAGATGCATCAAGTGACAAACACATCCTTATCTGTGACTCTGGATCAAAATTTATACTTTTTAAACAGTCGCTACTTCCAGATACGAGATACATTTCAAACCTGCAAGAACACACTTGCTTAACATCCATTGCTCCTTTTTTCAGCCCACTGTTTCTCAATTGGTGGGTCATGACCCAAAAATTTGTGTGTGGTTAAAAAAGGTTTTGGGACATTTTTTTTGTAATGTTACACCTTTTCCACAGTGCATGAAGGCACTCTGCTGCTGTTACTGCTCTATTTACTATTACTGCACTATTTTTGTGACCTAAATTTGGTCCAAAATTTGGGTTGTGACCTAATGACCATGGCAAGATGTGGGAACTGAGGCTAGACCAGTGAAGAGCCACTGGGAGACATGACCTGTTCCTACAAAGTCACACAGGCCTTTCAGAAACAGCAGGTGTTCCCCATCCTCTTTCCCAAAAAGTCAACCAGGCAGATTTAGAAAGTTCTTTCTCCTCTCAGTGCCTGTCCAGCAGGAACAAGGGAGCGGTTGAGCAGTGGCCGATGGAGGCGAAGATGGCATCTCAGACTGGTGGGTCTAACGAGTCCGTGTGAGCACAGTAGAGGGCTGGCCCGCACTGCCCGGATTCAATTTTCATTACCACTTAATAGATGCAGAGCATGGCCGACGCGGCAAGTGTCAGTGGGAAAATAAATGTGATTCACACATAAACGACGCCCCTGGGGAGGGGGCCAACATGTGCGGTGGCCACCACCAGGAAACAGGAACTGAAATAGAACATTCTTCTAAAAGTTCCGCACCTCCCCAAAATCAACGATCCGGACCAACATTAAACATCTCCCTGATAATATACACTCTCTGCAGGGACGTTGTTCCTCACATAGTTCTCCGAAGACGTGCGCTTGAGTAATTTGTGAGCTGTGACAAACGATTATGTCATCAGCGATGGTGCTCTGCTCTAATCCTTGCGGCGGCATAAATGTAGACATCGGTAGGGGGAGTTACCAACGGTTGGAGGAGGTGCTGCACTCTCAACGTGTAGATGGTCTGTTCATAATATATCATAACAAGCAGTATATGTGTGATGTAAGCACGCTCCCTGCATTGGTTATCATTTTATGACCCATGATCATCAACTAAGAGACTGAAGCTGCTTCAGGCTGACAGTGATTCTCTAACAGTTTTGCAGTGCATTGTTATGGAAATTAGTGGAATTTCCTGTGGATACCGTACTTTCAGCTGTTCATTTTGTATTAATTCTGAATTGGCAGGAGCCACAAGTAATATTTGTCTTGATTTCAGAGCAGCTGACTATTACTCCCTGTCAAAATGATTTTACCTATGGCTTGCATTTATTATTTCAGATACCCCCATCCTCTCTGCAAAAATATAACACTCATTTCTGTCACCCGAGCCTTTTTATAATGACCAGCACCACACATTGTAGAAATTTCCATGATAGACATTCGAATCCATTTAAATGGCCCTTTGCGGCTGAGGTTATAACTATTATTTTCCACAAGAATTATGGAAAAGATCCAGAGGGTAAATCTCTTTAATACTCGTACAAGGAATCCGCTGGCATCTTTGTGTAGAAATCTATTAAATAGATCATTGCACGTTTACACTCTGGTCTGTGACAGATGGTGGTGAGTCTGGGATCCGAGCGGGCAATTTTGTGCATGGCTGCCACGAGACATTCTCTGGTGGCTTCATGCTGGCTTCCACGCTGTCCTTTGACCTTCAGCCCCCCTCCTGACTCACGGCCATCCAAGTGGCGCGTGTGAATAACACACAGGGACTGGAACCGTGGTCCCCTCCACGCTGAGTCCTCGTGCCTGGCAGACGGACTGCTCTGCAGCCATCAGGACCAGCCTGGGAGCCTCGAGCCTGATAATCAACAGAACACGCTGCGTCTAGCGTGGCAAATTTGGCCTCCACCTGGAGACTGACAGCCCTTGTGGAGGAAATTGCCGACCCTCTGCTGAAATCAGCGCGTTTCTGCAAAGTGCAAAGGCGAAATGGGCCAAAGTTGTACATCTACATCATTTGGCAGGCATGGATTTCATTAAAAAATGTTAACAGTCTGTGTTAGGCATTTTTAAACTGTCCATCCCTCCATTCATTTTCCATAATAGCTCACTCAGTGCAGGGTCGAGCCTGGAGCCTATCACAGGAAGCACAGGACACCAGACTAGAAACATCTTGGCTGAAATGGTAATCCATCACTAATACCTAAACTATACAGAGGGGATACAACGTAAATACTGATTTGTCGGACTAAAGGACAGCTGCAGTTTCTCAGTAATTGTGCATGCTGGATTTGATGACAGTATCACAGGGTATAACATTAAAGTTAAGAGCATTGACTTGTAAGCTCAAGAAATCACCTTCTGTTGTACCCTTGAGCTAGACAATTAAACCGGATCAAATAAAATGTACAGCTAGATCTGCAGTTATAGAAAGCCTTAGCTAATCAAAAGCTAATATCTGGATTGGCTAATTAGCCCACCGTAGATTGTGTCCTGCAGTTACGATGGTCATGCCAGCTGGTTGTGGCACAGCCCTGCTCTGCGGCGTGTCCCATTGGCCTCCTGCTTCCTGACGCTCTGCAGGTTTCACAGAGCAATGCACCTGGCTCAGAGCGCCGTGCTGTTTGATGCCCCATGCTGCCTCCTAGATGCCCAGTTGATATAGCTGCAGAAGTTTGGCCTTCTCTCTGCGCAGCCAGAAATGCCCGTCGTAGCTCAGATGTCCTCTGCAGTCCATCGCTTTGAGGTGCTTGCCAGTGGGAAGGTCGGTCCGTTAGTCCCTAAAAGGGCTTTATCTACAAATTCCACATTTAGAAGGATTTATGGACGTAATAGAGCAAAAATATGCTAATGACAACCAGTGCATGTGCAAAAATGAGAGAACTGCAAGGTTCATTAGCTCAGTAAACGAGGTAAGCATAATCCGATTTGTAAATAATTGGCCCTCAGTGCTGGAATAATCTTCCCCATCAGGCAGAACTTCAGTATCCTGTCCAGTCTTCAAGAAAAGATTATAGATAATGTGTTATTTGGATTATTCTCATAAAATATTGATTTTATGACACTTGAGAAAGTAGAATATATGGCAGGTTCACATGCTTTCAAGCAGGGCTGAATAATCAGATAAGCATCTGTTTGCTTTCGGATGTGTCTGATAGATGCTGTGTGGAAGCCATGTTTGCTGGCGTTCGAGTAACTCATGTGCTTGAGAGCCAAACGGATGGAGAACCTGCAGGCTTGGGGTGCGGGATGCTGAGCAGCTCAGCCAAGCTCCTGTCGTGTGCATGTGACCACAGCTCATGGGCTTCTATGTCGCAAAATTCCTTGACTGCGTCAGGATAACCATCTCCCATAGTGAGCTCAATTTGTCTGTGTATGCGTCTGGAATTAGCCAATTCATTTTGTTAGAAACCAACCACTGACCGTGGCTTATATCCTGAGGCTGTATTTTTGGCTTCTGTCCTGATGGTTTATGATTGGCTCCTCTCCTAACGCAGTACGATTGGCCCCTCTCCTAACGCAGTATGATTGGATCCTCTCCTAGTACAGTATGATTGGCTCCCCACCTGACACAGTACGATTGGCTTCTCGCTTTATGCTGTATGATTGGCCTCAATCCTGATGCTTTATGATTGGCTACCATCCTGACCTGACGCTGTATGACTGGCTTAGATCCTAAGAAGCCATCTGAACCTCAAAATGGAGCTTTTCTTCTCTAACGTTTCAGGTGTCCTTCATGATTCTGCAGTTCGGCTTTATACTTCACAGTTGTAAGACCCCTTTTTTCTGCACTGAGTGATATGCTGTGACCTGCATTATATTACCTTTGTCTCATTGATTATTTATGATGAGATGGTTTGATGGTGGAGGACATCTCCCCGGGCAGCTCAGAGGGCACGCTTCCTCCGGACTTCTGGGAATCTCTTCTAATTACCAGGGGGACCCACAACTGGTTTGTCCTCTGGGTCTGTATTAAAACAAATAATAGAGCATTGAAAAACACAAATGTGGCTGGCATACTGAATGTGAATATAAATCACACTTATAGTCAGGAAGGATATGGGCACTGACCGAAGAATGGGCACGGGAGTTGGAATTCTTGTAGTTTTCCAAAAGCAACTTTTGCTAAATGAAATATTTGGTGTTACTTATACAGCATATAGCTACATCTATTTACAGAGAGTGGGAGTCTGAAGTTTAGGGTGACCACCTTAACCATGGCGGGGGTGGGGGGAGGGGGGTACTTTGAGCTAGGACAGGGTTTGTAAACTACCATTTAAAATAAATGGACCTGGATTTCACTTCAGCAATGGGCTCGTGCTGTGTGCTGATTGGTCGGTCTCCTAGAATCATGTATGTGTCGCTAATGTTAATGTGAAATCGCTGGATGAGTCTTTCAATCGAGGAAACAAACCAGTAAATGCACAATTAGAATTTAACTAATTAGCCAAGCACAGGAGCCTTTAGGTTTAAAGTAGTTTCTGAAATCTGAAGTAGCTCATCGTGTCCCTCCTGACTGGATTAGGTGGTCCTGGAAGTGGATTAGACTCCTGGAAGTGATTTCCCTCCTGGTACCACTTTGTCTTTCCTTCTCTCTGTTGTGTGCTAGATTTTCCCCACACTGACTTGTAAAAATGGCACAGCATTAATTGCTGTGACGTCAGTTTGTGACGTTGCTAATTTGAATCTTTCCATCTCCCATAATCGCTTGAGACTGTGGTCCAAGCCAAGACAGGCAGGGGCCAGGATGACATTGCTAATTTTACCTGTAGTGCTATTGGAAAGCTCAAAGCTCTGACACACACACATTTTGGTGGGGGTGTCATATAAAAATAATCTAAACTGAATTGATGAAATCTGAGTGTGAAAATTGCTCTAAAATGCCTTTTCTCCAGTATATCTTATGGCTGTAACAATCAAGCTTAAAGTGCATTATAACAGAACTTTACAATATTTAGAAATTATTGCAATGAAATGAATTTTCACTTGCTCTCAAAGAAAATCCATTCATAAACCATTCCTCACGCACTTTTATGGAAAACAAATTTGTGTAAATTCCATCATGCTAATAAATACAGAAATATGCTATTAAGTTTGAATTTTCAAATGGGCATAAAAGTGAATGTAATGAGCTTGACCATGATGACTCATGAAAAGGAAACATCGAAACAAACAAGGAAAAAATGATGCGTCTATTTTCTTGACTGGCATTTCCAGTCCAGACGGTGTTTTCCTGGATCCCACTGTCAGGGGTGAGTTGTCAGTTACTTTTAGCTGTCAGGTTTTAGAAATATGGTACATTTCAACCTTTCATCAGACAGGCAAAACTCTCCCATTGTCTGCATGTCACAAGTGCTGTCATGGAAAATGGAGAAGCACAGCGTTTATTGTACCTGCGTGGCCTGTTTCTGCACCAGCCTCTCCCTTCTGTGGGTCCTTCCTAAACCTTCACGTCCATGGTGCTCTGGACTCGTCCTGGTCATTTATACCATATTCCTTGTGCTAGTTGTGTCCGGATGTGGAAACTTTTTGATCTTTAATTCTAATCTCTGTAATGAGCGATGGTGAACTGTAAGATACTGCTCAGAGTACTGCTCAGAGTGCTGCTTAGGGCACTGCTAGAGGTACTACTCAGAGTACTGAACAGAGTGCTGCTCAGAGTGCTGCTCGGGGTACTGCTCAGAGTACTGCTTAGGGCACTGCTAGAGGTACTACTCAGAGTACTGAACAGAGTGCTGCTCAGAGTGCTGCTCAGAGTACTGCTCAAGGTGCTGCTCAGAGTACTGCTTAGGGCACTGCTAGAGGTACTACTTGAGAGGGCTGCTCAGAGTAATGATTAGGGCACTACTAGAGGTACTACTCAGAGTGTTCTTTGGGGTACTGCTCAGAGTGCTGCTCAGAGTACTGCTCAAGGTGCTGCTCAGAGTACTGCTTAGGGCTTTGCTAGAGGTCCTGCTCAGAGTACTGATCAGAGTGCTGTTCGGGGTACTGCTCAGCATATTGCTTGGGGTACTTCTTTGCTCAGGGTACTCTTTGGAACACTTCTCAGGGTAATGCTTGGTGTACAGCTTGAGGTACTATTTGAGGTGCTGCTTTGGGTAACATTTGGGGTACTGATAGGGGTTTTTCTTGGAGCACTCTTGTGCTACTGCTGAGGGTACAACGTGGGGGTACTATTTTGGCTATTTTTTGCGTACTTAAGATGTGGGATGGGGGGCACTGGGTTTATGCAAACTTCCCTCATGGGCCTTATCTACTGTGGTTGCAAGAAACATCACCAAGCAAAGCTGGGTCACTCGGAACCTGTTTTGATTCCGATCTGGGGCTCTGTGACTTTGATGGCTGTCTGAGGTCTGTATATCACCCTGACCGATTTGTTATTTTCTCATCTATGCTAATTTGCAAACCCACTGAGTGAAGGACACAAAGGATCATGCTGTGAGTGTGACATCCTGCAGATCACCAGTAAGGGGACGTCTGTGTGTGAACTGGGGCAGTGGTAGTTTAATGGTCAGGGAAGTGCACTTGGAATTGAATGATTGCAAGTCTGAAACCCTGACCAGCAGGGCACCACTGAGCAAGGTATCGCCCCCCCCGGCACTGAATTAGCTGCCCCCTGCTATGTAACATATGGGTTAAATGCAGAGGACACATTTTGTTGTTGTGCACGGTGTGCTGTGGTGTGTCAACACTGACCACTGATCACTAAATAAAAATGTAAAAAATAACTCCCCCCTGCCCCCCACTTACTTACTGTATATAAATACACCTGTTAACTAATCCTTAACACTGATGTGTGTGCTTAGCACCTGGGTCACTGAATAATTTTTTCGATAGAAGTACAAAACTTAGAGTAATTTGGCTAATACTTCAAAAGCTTGGAGATATGGAAAATAAATATTCAAAAAAGATTTTAAAATGAAGTGATGGACTCACCCTAACTTATGCTCTGACCAGAATTAACAGTTGGCAGATAGATGAATAGATGGATCGATGGATGAATACATTTGCAGAAAAGAGAGTATTTTATATAAGAAGAATAATGTTTTTCTAGCTGTACAGCCAGGAGTACTTAGTGGGATGTAAGCAATCTCTTCTACAGAAGCAAACTGGTCTCAGTTTGACCTTCAGAGCGCTAACACTTCAGAACAGCGGTGAGGCAAACCTCACTCTGGCCTAAGCCCTGAAAGTTTTTAATTACCTTAGTCACCTGCTTGAAACGAGGAATTTGGAAAGTACTCAGCAGTTTTTCTGAAATCTAGACAACCGTGAAAAGAACAGCCGGCTTTTTTCGCTTCTCCAAAGGTTGTTCCTGATCACCAAACCGCAGCGGCCCCTGAAGCATAAAGCAAGACGCTTCGGCACGGACGCGATTTTCGATGGCCGTGGGCGCCTCCGCCAACAGATCTTAAGATTCAGGCACTCCGTTTTTTTAGAAGTAAGGTGAATCACAACAGGGTGAATATAAACTCACAGCCTGCCGCTGGAAGCCCAGGATACGAAGCAGGGGACACCCTGGATGGGATGCCAGTCCGTCAGAAGGGCACACACACCGATTCGGGAGCACTCAGAGGAAACCCACGCACACATGGGGGTGGGAAACTCCACACACAGGGCACTGTTGACAACCTGACGGCGGCCCAGGAAGTGTTTTCTATGGGCTGCCACCAACTGTACAAACAATATCCATTTGTTGCTGTGGAGTCTTTGTCTTGAAACATCTAAATTAGCAGAGAAGTGCCTTATGGGAAATTCATGGCTGGGTACCAGACTCGAGCAGCGGAAAAGGCTCCCGGCTTGTCCAATCACACTTCTTGAAGCATCACTCCCAAGACGAGGGCGGCGGTACCTCCACCGTACACAGCATCTGCATGAAGCCCTCGCGGTCTGCCCGGTACAGAGACGACAGGATGTTCCGCTTCGCACTCCTGTGCCAGGAGCGATGGTCTGTAAAGGAGGAAATATCAGAGCAAGTAAACAAACGGCGGCTCCGTCTGGAGAAGGCGGAGACACCGGCGTGGGGTCGTGCCATTAACGAGTCCCCTCTCACTCATTAAAAAAAAAAAAAACAAACATTAGGGGTGAATTTTCAGGAAAACTAGTCGAGCTGTTGCTGACGGCTTTGAAGCAGATCGAAAGGAAGGCATTAAACGAAAAGGAGAAAACAAATGATGGCAGAGCAGTCATTTGGTTTGCAAAACAATTAAGCCTGAACAAAGATATACGACATATGGGAAAGCAGCGTGGGTGGGGGGCTGGGGGGCGCAAAGGTGCAGAAACGTTTAAAGAGAAAACGTCGGAATTGATGAAACGCAGTGGAGCAGTTTGAAGCCATTTCGTGCCGTGGCTTCAAAGCCAAGCGCCTTGCTCAGTTCCAGCATCACGTTTCTGCTAATGATCAAGATTAATTGGCATGCAAGTGCTGCTGGATATAACGGGGGCATAAGTAACGAGGGCCATGTTTTATAGCTGCTGTTTTGGAAGCGAAAATGAGCCGCCTTCCCCGTGCCTTTAAAGCGGCTTGTTTACGGCAAGCGTCCCGGTGACGGCGGGTCACCGGCGACGACGCCAGTTTCCTGCATCGGCTGCCAACGCCGCCTGTGCAGATGGCGAGTGGACAGCAGCACGCCATGAGCCGGGGCAGCTGGGGATCTGGGTACAAGGCGCCGTGGCGTCCGGTTGCCCGGGCCAGCTTTTCCCTCCGAAGAGCTTGCGTGGGGGGGGCGGGCCCTGGCCCGGGAACAAGCAGAATTCCATGTGCCACCCCGGGCTTGGGTCCCATTACCCCACTTACACCATGCAAAAATAAAGTCACCAGGGACATAGCTCCAAAATAATAAAAAGGCAGATGACATATATTTTACCATAATAATGCTGCCTTCCGGAGGAAAAAAAAAAATCTTTCATTCTGTCCGAATTTATGAGAAATGTGACATTTTCTCTGCTTCTTTTGAATTTTTTTCACCCACTCTACGAGGCTCGGCTAGAAAAAAAAACAAACCAGAATGAGGGTCAGTCGCAGAGTGTTTTAAATAAACCCGTGTTTGGATATATCACCCTCGTTTGGCTCTAATGCCTGTAAAGGATGATAAAAAGGATAATTCCGAGCCAAAGCTTCTCTGTCCATCATGGACAGCTCCCTTTGTAGTATTTATATCTGCACAGGTCATGGGATCCATTTGTGTGGCGTGATTCCCCAGCCAGTCTGTCGTGGCAGTCATCCCGGTGGTTTTTAGAGCACCAAATAATCGTAATTCTTGTGAATCTGTATTTATTTGAATTTGCCTTTTAATTGTTGCCCAGCTGTTTGTCATACACATATACATGCACTGTATGTATTTGCTTGCTGTATATTTTTGTGTGGCCTCACTCATTTGCACGCACACACAGCAGACTTTGCGCGAGAAGCAGAGCGAACAGAACAGGCCTAAGTTGAAGAAGATAAGTAAACATGACTGATATGTCAACCATCTTAGAGGGTGGGTGTCTTTGGGGGGGTGGAGCCAGTGTCAAACACACTTCATTAAAGCTGCGCTGCCAGTTATATCAGATAAGGTCAACTCAATTATGCGACAAACTCCCACCCCCCCCACCTCAATTACTCAATCCGCTAAGTTAAAAAACGCTGATGTATGATCTTCCATCGCACTGGAGCCCGGCTTCACATCACCCTTGATTCAAATTACATGCCGACTTCAAATTACATGCCGACTTCAAATTATGTGCCGACTTCAAATTACACGCCGACTTCAAATTGCACGCTGACTTCAAATTATGTGCCGACTTCAAATTACAAGCTTCCTTGGAAAGCTGCCTGTAGGTGATCTCGAGCCCACTGGCATGACCGACCTTTCCAAGATCCGGTTCCAGAATGAGCCGAAGAACAAAAGATCCCTGATTTTCTCAGGAATCAGGTATGTTTTCCATACTCCCTGTAATAGAAAATCTTCATTTTTCCTTGCTTCACTGATCCGGCCATTCATTCTTTTTCTTGTTTGCGTGTCATGTTTTAAAGAACAAAGGGAACCTTTGCCGTGAATCAGGTTGTATTAAAATAATTAAGAAAATGCTTTTTTGCTATGCGTTGGCGGTGAAAGGTAAGATCCACTGAAGAGGCGTCTACGAGCAGCATATCAGATTTGTGTTCCAAGGTTTTGTTTCAGGGACTTGTGCTCTGCCCCCCTGTCACATGCGCAGGTTGTAGGTCAGTGGGGTGCAAGCTACCCCCGGGGTACATTCTTCATGCTTACTGATTCCTCATGTGTGCAGCCGACCAGCAAAAGTGCAATACCACCTAATGCCACCTGGTGGCGCTAGCGAGCAACGCGGTATGCAGAAATGGCTGCAGGCATAGTCGGAGCTCAAGGTGACATGTGAGTTTCAGGCCTGACGTCACTCAGACATCAACCTGCAATGGAGAGGTGTTACTAAGCCCAAGGGCAAATCAGATGCTGATGCTAGCATCTTTTTGCACAAAGAGTTATAAATATATCAAATAGTGTGACGTCACACCCAGCTTGTTGTTTTTGGAACACTCGAGGTTCAGGGAAAAAGAGCATCATTTAATAATAATGTAGTAGTGTGTGGTTCAGCAGGTTGAGATGCCGTCACTGTGATCAATGCCAGTGTTTGCAGAGTGATGTCACCATTAGGCCCCTGACTAAGGTGCTTAGGACCCAACTCCTCCAGGGACTGGCTAGCCCTGCTTTCTCACAAAAGCATCTGCATAATAAACAAAAAATATAAGGACTACTTGCTTTTGTTAAAGGTTCCAGGACAAAACAGTCAATAAAACAAATGTTATCTTACAGTACCTTCTGTTAGACCTGTTCACTTTCCCTTTAACTCATTAAGCCGGGGCAGGGACGGCTGGGTGGGGCAGAGGGTCATTAGTTTGCTGTGATTGTATGGGGTCTAGTACTCTGTATTGTGGCTTCAGCATCCCTGGTTCCAGTCTGGGTCATTGCAACAGGATATTCCCTTAATTTCCCCTTTGGGATAAATATAGTTCAAGTATCTATTCCAAGCATCGGGGAAAAATGTGTCATTTCTCGGGAGAGAAGCATGTTCAATTTTTGGATAAAGTTTACTAAAGAGATTAATGTTGTCACATCTTGTCCAAAATCCAATTCACTTGTTCCCTGCTGCAGGTGTGGTCGTTCCCCAGGGCTACCTGCAGGTGATCTTAATGTGTAGAATATATCACCCACACCTGCAAGGTCTCCTTCTCCAGTACTAAGGTTTGGTTTTCCCTTGGTCTGGCTTTTCCAATCTCTGTTCCACATGATTTTGATTTGTTCTAACCTTTTCAGTGTTCTGTCTTGCATTGCATCTTGTATCATATTTGCTGATCACCTCTCTTTTAGTTTCCAGACCTCCTTCTTGGTGATACCTATATTGACTGAGTGCCTGAGTCCTTCTTGGTTGTCTCAGACTCAGATGGAGTCATTTCAGCACTGCACACTCTAAGGATAGTCAGCGAGAGAATCAAGGACCCGACAGGAAGGAAGCCTCTGCAGTATGCCCAGAACACAGCTACAGGGCACCATTTACTCATGCCACACCCCGGCAGACACACTTGTGGTATAGATTATTATATTATACATGTAGTAATCCAACTTTACCTGAACAGACGCACGACTATTAATAATCCTGACTACGTACGTATTTGGGGACAAAGTTGAGGAGTCTTAAAAGGCACTCCCCACCCTAAATTGTGGGGACCAAATTGTTTGTCCGTTATAAGTGAAATTCGAGTTCGTTATATCCAATGCTTTTTTTTCATGTTTGTAAAGGTGCACGGCTGGGACCAGCGGACCTCGTCTGTTATAGACGATATTCTGTTATAAGCAAGTCCACTATAACGGGATTTTACTGTATACCTTTTTTCCTTAGACCTTGTACTGTGTTCAGGACCTTTAAATAAAATTCAGCTTCCTTTAACTCTGGCTTATTGTCCTGACAAATGTAATCTACTGGACAAATTGAGCTTGAGGATATTTGTCGGAACCAAAGACCTTGGCCATTTGTTTTTTACTCTGTTCTATTCAGGTCCTTCTACTCTGGCTCGTATAATCTTATATAATTTGCCTCATGGACTGATTTTTATGAAGTTTGGTGGTTCTTCAAACTCAACTGTGAGGATTGTGATGCCCTGTCTTTATGAAAGTGCCAACAGAAATGACCTTGAGTATTTATGCAGGTCAGAGGTTGACAAGGGTATTTCTGATTTATAAGGTAGTTAGTTCTGGGTGGAGCTGCAGGTGGCAAATTCAAAAGCTCCTATCGTAGAAGCGAAATGTCCAACACACTAGATGTGAAGGCTGTGCGATGTCCTCCTTACCTGAAGGAAAAAAGTCTTGTCAAACATACATTATTCTGTCTGAAGTGAGGAACACTGTCACCACCATCAAACAATTGCTGTCTCAACTGTCATGGCTACTTAAGATGTCCTTTTTACCTCAATATGTACTGTGAGGTTATTTGAAAAACACCAAGATGAACCGCAATAAAATTAAACACGAACTAAACTTGGACTTAAAATGATTTTAAGATATATACTTCGGTAGGTCGCTTTATTATATTTACAGGGTGACAATACCAGATTAGTGCTGTTATTTCCAGCTGATTTTCCAGTGTTTTCATTTGGTTTGTTAATTACCCAGATGACCGTAGGATTGTGCCTGTGACTCACCTGGGATTCTATCACTAAACCTCTCCTACATTCTATAGGTTGGCCGCTATCTGCACTGCAAATACCTCCTATATATGGGTTGCCAGTCTCTGACTCTTCCTCAGAAACCTCCTTTGAATCTACCTCAGTCTTCAAGGGGTGGCTCCACCCACTGTGATGTGCACCATACATGTGGTCATATTTTGTGTGTGTGTGTGTGTCGTCCCCCCCCCCCCCCGCCAAAAATCCTCAAACTGCACAGGACCCTTCCTGCCTGGTCTGAAGGGTCTTAGCAGGCTAAGGTGATCTTCACATAATCTGTCCAATGGATGGATCCAGTATTTTGGATGAAGCCATATTGAGCTGTGCTGTGTCAACTCATATTTCCTAAAGGTACCTTTTAGGTCCAACTTCATCCAGAAATGTCGTGGAGAGAAAATCTGCTGACCTGAGAATGCAAAATACTTCCTGGTTCCTGCAGGAAACTCCATCTCCCACTGACATCATCCGGCGAGACGAAGTGGAAGGTGTCTGCTACTCATCACACAGGAATTTGGGAAACTTTTTCAAAAACGAGAGAGGATATTTCAGTGGTCATTAGCTCTGTTACATATTGCTTACATACACACCAGACACCTATCTGCTAACAGTCAGGTAGACTTTCCTGTTCCATACAAAAGCAGGTTGTTATAATGCATTTAGCATGAAAAAGGGTTGAAACATAAAATCGCAAAAAACCCCATCTTATTCACTATTCAATAAGCAGTATGACTGATTTTCACTCAGACAGGTGTGCACATGCACGATACACATACGTGTTTGCATTGTCATGTCTGTGGGGGGTGTCCCTTACCTTATCCTAAGCCAGCCACAGTGAAAACTCTCACCAAGCGAAACGCCGAGTATTTGTAGATGGTGTCGGAAAAGAACAGCACTTGAATCTCCTTTATAAACCCAACCAATGACCTTCACGTTAAAGATTCTCCAGCAAAGAGATGATGCAGATGTTGCGTTTAAAAATGACCACACGGGGGGGGGGGTTACTATTTTTGCTGACTTATTTGTGTTTAATCTCAGGGGCTGGTGTTCAGAAGCTTTGGTGCATACAGCTGATATGACAGTCGCAGGTGGGTCATTCAGCATTTGGGCCCTTGTCAGTTCCGTGGAGATAGGGAGAGACTTATGACCCCCAGTTCCGGACTGGAATCTGCCCCAACTTGGTCTCTGGGTTGGGGGTGGCAGTCCCAGGGCCTGTGCAGCGTTACTGCCTCTCTGAAAGTGGCTTGGAAGACTCCTCTCTGCACTGCTTCTTTTTCCTCAGAGTGTCCTCTTCCTACAACTGAACCCCACCTCACCCCGTTTGTACTGACGCCATGGTTTTTTCCTTAGTGTTGCCTCAGGTGGACAAAGGTGTTTTTTTCCGCTTGGCAGATTCTCAAATCTTCAGGCTGAAGGCGTTTGACAAAGTGGCGCACCTTCACCCTGACCCTCTGCGCCCTACCAGCTGTACCCCGCCTGCCCCCCAGGATTCCTGCTGCGCCCTGGGGGGCTTTCGGTGTCGGCCTATCACAGTTCTGCTCCATTGTAAAACCACAAAGCATGGCGTTGCGGTGCCGCTGTGTGCTGCTGCACCCCCCCCCCCCCCCGGTACATAAGGCCATTATGGGGTAGAGGCTCAATTATCTAATAAAGCAGCTTCTGGCACAATTTGCACACAAACACAGAGGCGAAGCACATAGCACTTACGGACCAGCGGGGGGGGGGGGGGGGGGGGGGGGGGGGGGGGGGGGGGGGGGGGGGGGGGGGGGGGGGG
>JABFEA020000138.1:24235965-24248917 GCA_019775915.2 Cyphomyrus plagiostoma | reverse complement strand
CCCCCCCCCCCCCCCCCCCCCCCCCCCCCCCCCCCCCCCCCCCCCCCCCCCCCCCCCCCCCCCCCGGCGGGGGGGGGCGGGAAGGCAATGATTGAATGATCACATTCCCAGTGGCTTAAAGGGGAAAAATCTGTCACTGCCTCTGGGGGGGGGCTGGGGGCAGGCGGTGACGGGGGGGCACGCCGGGAGATCCCCTTCAGCCTGCCTGCTGACCTGGGCCACGTTACGCCTTCAATGCTCATTCAGAAACGTTAAAGCACATTTAGCCGGTAATACAAAAGCCTGCATCTGAAAGAACAGGGCACATGCATTTGGCAGCATGAAATTACTTTCCATATCTCCGGGTCCGGCTACCTGCCTATGAAGGTGGGGGGGGGATTTCCATATGGCTTTACGGATAAGGAGATTCCGTTTGTGACTGGTGCTGTTTGAGGTGCTTCCGTTATTAAATCATGGGCGACAGTGGCTCGCTCTTGGATTTCATCTTGGATTCTATTACGCTTAGCCGATACCATCTCCCCGTGAGCAGAGAGGGCTCTGTGTTCCTTTTCTGCTGCCAAAACACTTCCATTTCGAGGTAATTAGTTTTCTGTGGCTGAAGGGCAGAGTCGGAACATTTCATGAGAACTTCATGGGAGGAGAGAAACACTCCATTTATGCCAATCTGTCCACCAGTCCGCTCATCTTCCAGTCGCTTATCCTGGTCAGCATTCCGGCTTTGTCGATCCCAATAAAATAAACGTGTGTGAAAGAAACTTGAGGCCACTATATAAATGGCATTTATAATGTATAATGATAATATTGATGGCTTTTTGGGGAGCACTGCCACAACTCTCTCTCGCTATACATATATACACAAACATGCATACATACATAAAATAAACGTGTGTGTGTATATATATATATATATAAGTAACCTCCTGAGACCCCACCCATTCATTTTTGTCCATTGTAGTGAACATTTTATTTTTGCATCTTTTCACTGATGTCAGGAAACATATTTACTCCTGTTGTACACTAAAGAGGACGTGTGAAATTAAAAATAAAAATAAATTAGAAAAAATGGAAATTGTAAGATGTCTTATTTCCTCCAACGTCTGACTTACAATTGACAATTTACCCTTGGTAAATTGCACTTAGTGCTAAACTGCAGTTAGCACTCAGGCTAACTGGCATCTCTAAACTGCCCTTAGTGCCCTGTGATGAACTACTATCTTGTCCATGGTGTAGCCCAGCCTTGTGCCCTCTGTTTCCCGGGACGGACTCCAGACCCCCGTCTCAGCTATGTGCCCGTGTGCGTGAATATGTGTGTGTGTGTGAGTGTGTGCCCTGTGATGGGCATCCCATCACTTGCTCGGTGCCCTGTACTTGCTGGGATGAATTCCAGGTTGATGGCAAACGCTGCCTTTCATTAGAAAGCCTCCCAGCTGGATTGCGGGCCTCACAGGCTACAACAGGAATGAAATATCAGCAGCGTCCATGTGCTACTGAGATGCACCTGGGGGACCAAATGCTTCTGGCAGGCGTTTGGGCATAGGGGTGGGGAATATGTCTTGTGGGGAAGGGTTTATCCAGGCAGTGGGGGGAAATATGCAGAATGACAGGTAGTGACAAGGGACTGTGGTGGTCATTTTGGGGGGAAGCACCTCTTCCCCCAATGTGAGAGAGGTTCTTCAGGGTGGTCATCCTCCAGGGTGGTCTGTGCACAGCGCAGATATATCAGAGCCTGCTCACCTGCCATTACTGTTCTCCTTGACTTTCCCATCACTGGCTTTGAGCCTTGCTGGGGGAAACTATACTGCCCCCATTTTAGGCCATTATTGGCCACCAGCCGTGTCCTGTTGGCACTCCTTGGGGCTGGGCGTGTGAAGGCCACGGTTACCTAGCGGCTGTGCATTACTGATCGCCCCCTGCTGGTGCATGGCAGATTCCCAGTGAAGGATCCTGTCACAGCTCACATTCTCGTACATTGCTGTAGAAAACATCTGTGCTTCTGCCCCACAGCACAAGGTGCATGTTTAGCCATTAGCACATGCACATTATAGAATTAGTGCAGTGCTAGCATTTAACACATGCTTGTACCCTGGAGTACCGCTACTGATGGGACAGTAGGGACACATCAACTCCCCTGTGTGCTAAATCCTGGTTCCTGATCCTGGTTCTAGTCACACCCTCCATGAGTTCAGCTGAGCGTTTAATCGATTAGCTAATTAATGTAATGCTTTTCATCACATGATTTGGTTCTCTGGACACAATGAATCAACATAATTTTAATTACTAAATAGATCAATTCATTTTGATTAGAATATGACTTCAATGTGTTGCATGATCTAAATAATGTGATATAGTATGCTTCTATGAAATCCACAGAGGACCCTGTTTCTCTGTCGTTCTATTCCACTTGGACTCAGTGGGCAGCATTAACTCCCACGTCAGACTTCCGTTTGCAGATGACAGTTCAATATGTAATACTATATTTCCTTTCAGTGGTTTTCATTGGTTTGTTACCAATTTACAGGACTCTGGAGTCTATGTGTGACTGGGTTTTGGACTTGTCACCTGCAGACTACGACAGCCCCCCTCCCCCCTGCGTCTCGCTGAACCCCCCCACACACGGTCACGGCACAGACCTGCAGCAATCAGGAAGACAAGGTGGTTATTTTTTGCTGCCCCGGTCACCTGAGGAAGGTCCTGTCGTAGCCGTCGGACCTCACTACCTGCTACAGGTGGAGTCCATTCCCATTGGATGCATCAATTTGCGGAATGGGGCCTCCCCAGTTTGGGAGCGCTGGCTGCCAACCACGTCATCACCAGGACAGGCACACAACCACATAGTAAAGTTATGGGTTTAAATCCCCCCGCAAACCCTACCTCGAAATTTGTAAAATTAAACGGACATATTTGAAAACACCTCCTGAAATGTCCTTCGGCGACACTCTGAACTCTGACATTCTACTGAACAAACACAACTGAAACACCTCCTGATTGCCAAAAATCAACCAAGAGGGACCCCCCCCACCCTTAAAATTTCCACCATGCGTAGGTGCCATCATCCAGAACAGTCTCCTGCTCATCACCCGACGACACTGAACAATTGGCACTCAAACCACAGACTTCAGTCACTTATACCTATAAGTCATAAAGCTTTTCAGCAACTGCCAATGATAAGATACACGGCCAATGCAGGTTAGACCACTGCCCACGTACACACTGATATCCTGGCTCTCGTTCGCCATTTGTTTTATGACGAAATTCCCGTGCCATTCTGTGTTATTTATTGTCTGTGCTGTGGCTACCATTCTCATCGTTTTCTGACACTGCTACTTCCTGTTATTGTTTGTTAAGGAACTGTTAATCAAAACTCTGCAAGTAAACATCTTATTGTATTAAGCACATATATCAGCCAAAATTTGGCTTCATTCATATTTACTAATTTATATGTTGTGCAGTTTAATGGTGCTTTAATTACTGAAGAGCTAGAAACATAATTATTTATTGATGGAAAATTAATTAATAATCACTGAATCATACATTCAAAAAATAGTTTTCTTATATTTACATTTATATTTATTTTTAGTTGTGTTTTAACATTAAAATGCCTAGCAGCAATTTCGTTTAACTTTGGAAAAATTTGCGTAAATGCATTTCGCATCAAATTTAATTATTAATATTTAAAAATTTAAAGACATCATTCAGTAACGAACTTAGTTGTTCTTAATTATTTAAGAGCTAATGTGGAATGAAGCACATTGGATTTGGGGAAATGTTTGGGCTCAACTGAAATAAACTTCTCTCTGACTTTTCTGCTTATGGCAACTTCTCTCCGGAACTTTCTTCTCCGCGAGACACAAATTCATCCTGCCATCCAGACCGTGACCCGCCCAGGCAGGATTTGACCTGCCATCCCAGGTGGGGACACCTGCCTCTCCATCGCTCTTTCTTCGGGAAGATGAAATGATCGCATTGCAGGGGTGACTTCCTCTGTAAGTGCCTGTCATGCCACCCCCCCCCCCCCGCCTTCTAGCCTTACATTTTTTGGGTCTTTTTCTGCTCCTTTGGGTTTCAAGTGACTCATATAGGCCCTTGGGTTATTGCAGGTTATATCATGTGAGGGAGGAAGTGCAGCTTCACTTCAGCTGTCTGTCTCACCATCCATTGACATGTAAAAGGCCACCACAGTGATCTGAGCCATTTACATTCAAATAGCTGAATAAATGGCTGAATATTAGAAAGCGATTAGCCACTGGTTATTGGTATGAGCCGACTGAAGGAGCGTTTCAGTCACGGCAAATCTAGTTAACCCCCCGTAACCTGGGTCATATCTATTGGAGGTATTATGGGTGAGCCCAGATCGCTGAACTGGGAAAGTCACACCAGAATGTTGGAACTGGAAGTGAGTGGCCAGGGACCTTCCAGGAATTGTGGGTAGGGTTGCCACCTTTGAATTGTGATGCTTTTTTGTGGGTGGTGGGATTAAACCAGTTTTGCAAAAATACTATGTTAGTATTTGTAGAACTCACTATTGCCTTTCTTACCTATATCTGTCCTGACAGAGTTGCACTCTCTCTGGACTCCTTTTTCTGCTGCTGTCTCTTTTCACGTCAAATAAAGGCTTTTTGCTTTAACTAGTAAATATGTATTATCTAACTATAATTTATTATATAACCTAATCCTTTTATGCCCAAAGGTGCACTCCCTACTTTGTTATTTACCTAAAATTTTGGCTGGACACAAAACACAAATGTCCTAGAAGGGGGGGATTTCACAAAGCAGTATTTTTCATTCGCCTGATAACTTACTCCAAATGAAAGGATTATCCAGTAGTAAGGCTGCTTACATCTCCTCCTATTGGACAGCTTTCATGATTGGCTTAAGTTATCCAGCTAAGTGGGAAATTCTGGTTTATACAATATCTCCCAAGTATCTTTGCTTGTGTCTTATCCATTCAGAAAAGTTTTTTTGCTCACTCTGAGTTATACGTGGTAAATTGCTTCTACCCATCACTCCCCCAAGTTCGCAAAACTGAAAGAACAAATACAAAGTTTTTCTTTTATTAACTAATGTTATCTCTAAGAATTTAAGGCACGGTGGGTCATGGATGTGGATGCATGTGGCAGACCGACGGCCTGCACAGTTGCTAGGTAACAAGGTAAGCTTAGTATTTCTGCAACCAATCAAATACAGGTATAGACTTGGCCAATCGTCGCTGTGTTTTACCCATTTTAAACCATTTATGGACATAGAATTGGATATGTAAACATGACCAGGAAGAAAAAAATAGTGGCAGAAGGGAAGCAAGTGAGGACTTATTTGAAACTACAAAATTCTGAGTTAGATGTACATTTTCACAAAAATTCAGGATATTTGTGTCCTGGGAAGGAATAGACAGTTGCTCAGGAAAGAGAACAATCCCAGGAATACCCAAGGGGGTGGCAACCCTAATTGGGGATAAAGGTCATTTTATATCTGACCTTTCTGCATCGCAATGTTCCCCATCACGTTTTCCATATATTGTGGGGATGCTGTAAGAAATTAAATGGGAATTTTTTGGGAGTTTTTCAAAAGCTGCAGACAACCACATGTGGATCTGGGGGGTGGCAAGGGGCTGGCTGCGGCCCCCTCTGCAGTTTATATTAGTAGTAATAATAATATTCTTCTCTCCAGTGAAATGTAAAAGTGCAGTGGAGTGACTGAGGGAGCGAAGACGTTCACTAGCTCCTACTTAGATCAAGCTACACGTTTATATTTATATTCAGGGTTTATATCCTGTGACAGCTCTTGTAATTGAAACTCACTATGAAAGGATGGTGTGTATTAATTAAATCATATAATATTATATATAATTTTATTGAGAAAATCACACCATACTTTCCAGACCAGACTTGAATCTATAAATCCCATTTGTTCTGTGCAGAAGAGGAAATTTCATCAGGGGTGCTACTCATACCCATAATACACCACAGTGGGGAACATGCCAGCTCATTCGAAGACAGTGGGCTGTGCCAAAAGAGGAGCCTGGCTACAACAGTGAAGATGACTGCACAAAAGTCCTCCTAGCACAGTGGTCCAGTTATACGTTACCTCTGTATCTGGTACATTTAATAATACCTGTTATATTTTACAGTATTTAAGAGATGCTGCCTGTGAGGAATTTAAATCAATCCTCCAGGCTTAGGACATGCTCAGTTTTATGTGGAGGGGATGAAACTGGAGAAAGTGGTTTCAGAGACCGTCTGCTTCTTTAAACTGGGAGAATCTTCCAAGGCTGCACCTTTAAAGTCAGCCCTGATAGAAATATCAAAGTGGACTATACACCAACTTTCTAAATGTCACTGCAGGGAGACTTACACACTTAAGCAGATGCCTGGTGAATCGTAAGATGATGGTTGAAGAGGCGGCATGTTGTCTGATGCTGTCACCTTGTCAATGCTCAATCTGTAATATTATTGCTATTGAAGCAAACACATTGTCCCTGACTTGTTAAAACGATATATTAAATATCCATGTACCCATCTTCAATGCAATGCAATGCATGTGTCTTCAAGGATACGTTCTCCAGAATGAAAAGAAATATATATTTTACACTCAGTTTAAAACAGGAGGGGGAATGGCCAAAGGAGGATGATGAAGTCACATGACAAGTTCTCCTGTGTCCCCTTACACTAGTGATTTAAAGTCTTCCCCAGGATTTCACCTCCCCAAATAAAGCCCCCATCACTTCTTCCTGTCCCTGTATCTTTTAGTTCCATTATCCGTTACAACTGGAGTTTCACTTAGGCTACAATTTACTTCTTTCGCGTTGCAATTTAAGGTTAATCAAAGCTCTTTTTTTTCTCAAATGTTTTGGAAATTTGAGTGACCACAAAGTTATTTTAATCTCTCCATGAAACCTTTCAAATTTTTAGAAATCATCAGAGCAGTCGTGTTATTGGGGAGCGCGCATGCTGACGGCTCTCGGGAGGTAGTGTGATCCTCTTCCGGCACCCGCTGTCCCCCTCACCTGCAATGGGGTGGGGGCACAGGCAGTGGATGTGAGGCTAGCATGTTTTCCGGGGGCAGGCGGGAAATGCTGGCAGGTTTCCAGACGAGGTGCCCTTGTTTGAGGGAAGCATTGATGTAAAGGTTAAAGGTGGGAGGGGTCATGGAGCATGCTTGGCGGGGGCAGGGGGAGTGGAGCTCGGATAGGAGATACACGCTTGTAATTATGGAGTTCTCCAGGAGCATCTGGCAGCAGCGGGGGCACCAGGGGGAAGGCAGTGCGTTTCCATCTGACGGTACATTTGGACCTCCAGACCCACTGCTGGTGCTTCTCCCTGGCCATCCCTGCATCTCCTCCCTCCCTGCGGAATCGCGATCAGTTCCGCCGCATGCTAATTAAGCTGCGAGGGCCACCCTCCCACTCACCACGCGGATGTTCCTGGAGACAGGTCTCAGTGACACCGTCAGCTGCCGCTTCAGCCCCGGCCCGGCCGGCTAGCATTAACAGCGGGGTCTGATAAGTGAGAGCAATCTGTCAGGTCAGATGATGGGGGCGGGCCTCCTAAATGGGTCACTGTGCCTTTAAGGGAGGGGGCGGGCAGGCCGATGCCCAGGCCCTTCGCTGAAAACACCAGCTTTCTCCAAACATTCCCTATACGCCAGTCAAAATGGCCCGCTTTGTTATTTTTCTGTGCTGATGATTTTCCCGAGCCGAAGGCAGTGTGAGCTTAATCTGCGTACTAACAACACGATGACCTGTAATCCTAGCCAGAATTATGGGGCGTCTGTAACTGATGGGAATGACACAGTTTGATCCATCGTGCTTTACGTTCCACGTGACTTGACGAGGCTCAGGCACTGCAGGTTCGCACCAGCAGCATGTGTGTGAGCCCTGACCTCATGCATGGGGTCGTTGAAGCCTGTGAACTCTTATCTGAACCCTGCTCTGAGGATTCTTACTGGTTCTCCCTTTCGCTCGGCTATCGACTGCCGGCCTGGTTGCTGCCCACACTGGGGCTGAGTCGCCCACAATGGTTGGCCGGTTCAGTATGAAAAGGAAGCTCCGGGCAACAGGGCAATGAAACTTAAATGCCGTTTCCCACGTGAGCCAAATAGTTATGAAAATGAGCTTTTCCCAGGCAATACCCCCTCGTTTGCATGTTTCCAGGCAGTCTGTCCTCCTCCTGAGCTGTGCTCTCTGGTATGTTTTACAGAGTGAGATTATTTAGTGAATAGTACTGTAGCTGCACACCTGTAGTGTTGTAGTTCAAATCCCCCCTCTTTTCAGTGTGTGTGTTTTTATGTTCTTCCTGTGCCGCATGTCTGGGCGGGTTTTACCCCTCAGTCTAAAGACCTGCAGTTAGGCTACTTGGTGTATGTAAATCACAAGTAGAACAGTTACCCTGGCACGCCTGTGGTCCAGTGCAGGATAAGCAACTGGAAGATGGATGGATGGAATTTTTTTCATCCATCCATTTCTGACAACTGTAAACCCTGAGATAGATGGGAATCAGATATTGGCTAAGTATGATATCATTTACCAAAAAAGGAAAGAAACCTGACTGGAAGTGTAAACAGAATCTTTGCTGAACTTTGACGAGGCCGGATTACCTTGAGAGGCAGGAGAGGTGGGGGACCGGAGGGGGGAATTAAGGGGAAAAAAAATCAATCCTTTGGATTTCTGAGACTCACAGCAGCAGCACTGCTGTCCTCTGGGGGCCTCTGTCTTCGCATCAGCCCCCCTCCCTAGGCAGGGGACCCCCTGCAGCAGCCTGACGGGGACCTGGCTCCTCCCTTAAAGACGACTCCTCCACCTCCTGCTGTCTGCAGCATTGAATGTCCTGGGGACCGGTGAATACGCAAAGGTTCCGGTGGATTATCTGTGTCTGACATCCTGGGAACCTGAACTTATTAATTTCCCGCTTCCTGTTTCAAACCTTTGCATCACTGTGGCTTGAAGTTAGCACCTCTTCATTGTATACCAGGTCACTGCTGAGGTCCGGTGGGACCGGCAAGGCCGGCTCAACGGGTCCAGTAATGGTAGCCAGGAGGCTAATACAGTACATTTCTATGCAGGCTTATCAGCACAATTACACAAACATCCCAATTTGTGCCACTGCACGAAGAACATGCCACAGAACCTCCTGGGTAACATTGTACAGGTTCTAGATTGCTCTAGAACAGCACAGATCCTCCACAGTGGTTCCATCATACTCGATGCAGCATCCTTCAGGAGCCCAACCTGTGAAGTTAGAGGTCCTCCCAGAGCTGAAGAACGGGCATATAGAAGCAGCAATTTGAATCCCTGGGAAGCAAAGAATTCTGGGATCATGCTGTCCCCCAGCTCAGAGCCACTTAAAAGTGAATATCTTGTCTGGAGGCTGTGGTCCGACACCGGTGGGCAAACCCTTTTTTTTGAGTCTTCTTCAAGAAAATAGACTCAGATGGTTCGTTTTATATGAAAAATCTCTATACGACTGAAATGGTGAAAAATATAATGTTGCGGTCTCTTAAAGTCGACTTCAGCAGCATTTTAACCCCCCTGGACCAAATACTGCCTTTCTGTTGTCAGTTGTTTGTGTGGTTATGAATGTAGAGATTAAGTTATCAGTAGTTTAAGCAACTCAAATATGGGTTAGTTCTAAATTCACAAGTGCTGCATGTATGTGATTTAATAAATACATTTTTTATATTTGCTAGAAGAAATGGACTGAAGATGACATTTTAATGCAACAATTTTCTCATCTAGTGTCTTGAACGAAGAGAACAAGACAATAGTTGGCAGGAGTAAAGACAGATGGGGCGATATATTTGCTTCTCTTTCCTTTTTCTTCTGAGTCGCGCATTGTGTAACATCATCAGAGCGTGGTCACACGCTGCAGCATTATCGAAATGTAGAGGGAATGTTAAATCGAGAACGCGCTCCAGAGCAAGGCCAGCCGCCAGAAGGGGGCTCTGTTAGTCAATGAACAGACGCTAGTGCAGCGAGGAACATGGTCCCTGCACGTGCCATGTTATCGGCTTAATCATTAACCCTGATCTCCTCTGAGTCCCATCACTGGCTCTCGCAGAAGCTGGGAAAGGGGTCTTCTTAACAAGAAAGAATGATCACTTTCCAATGGAGAATCTGGTCACTTTCCGATGGAGACTCTGGTCCCACATGTGTGCACGTGCACACACACAAATACACACCACGCACAAAGAGTTATTTGTAGAGGTTGTACAAATTAAGCAAATCCTTAATGGTACCACTTATGTCTCTTTGCAAATGTGGGCTATTCCTATTTGATAATCCTGGAATTTAATCTGTAACAGAAGTAACTGCTGAACAGAGTGGAAAGATAACTTTCCAGCTGTCAAACTTTCTGCACCATTGCATGGATGTGAGGGAGCTTGTTGGTCACTTTATACTGCTGCTTGGCTCTGTCAGATTTGTTGTTTTTGTAAGATGTGTATCCCAGCAGGTCACCTGGTATTGGTTGTGCTGTGCTAGGCACTACAGAGTAACTGCGAGGACACCAGCATCTATGGCGTGTGGACATTTGTGTCAATAGCGCAAAGAAATTGCAGTCGGAACTGCAAGGACAACAGAATCAGCATCTATGAATATGTTGTAAGGACATTTATCAGTAGGGTCACACCATTGGAGTCCTTACTGTGAGGACGCCGGAGCCAATGGTGTAGGGGCCAACATGTCAGTAATGTAAAGACCATGCAGTTAGT
Source organism: Cyphomyrus plagiostoma (assembly GCA_019775915.2). Classification (NCBI taxonomy): domain Eukaryota; kingdom Metazoa; phylum Chordata; class Actinopteri; order Osteoglossiformes; family Mormyridae; genus Cyphomyrus; species Cyphomyrus plagiostoma. Next base: position 24,238,216 of record JABFEA020000138.1, on the reverse strand, counting down.
ACTATGAGGACACTAGAATTAGTGGTGTACTTTGTATTCAGTAATGTAAGGATTTGTAGTGTAGTATGGGGATTTCACAGTCTATAGTGTAAGGACCTCAGAGTATGTAATGTAAGCACCTGGTAGACAGTAGTGTAAGGATGTCAGAGTCCATAGTATGAAGATATCATAGTCTATAGTGTAAGGACCTCAGAGTCAGTAGTGTAAGGACCTGGTAGTCAGAAGTGAAAAGATATCAGAGTCCGTAGTGTAAGGATATCATTCTGTGGTGTGACAACCTCAGAGTTTGTTTTTCTTTCATTTCTCAGCTATAACCCTCCTGGTCACTAGAAGGAAGTAAAATGAAGAGTGACATCCACAGGGATATTCATTAAAAAGCTGTAGGAAAAGCTGTGGGTCATTAGCTGTATAGTGTTTCGCTCTCATTTTTAATTAAACTTTGTTTAATTAAACCTGCTTTGCTTTGTCAAACATCACCCTGTTTTACCTTGTCAAACATCACAGAGTCAGACCTTAAAGGTCACAACCTATGTGTTGAAAATTAATAATAGTAGTTATTTCTTTATATTTCAACACCTCCTGGTGGCAATATTCATTACTGGTTAATGCACTAGAATTTGCCACACTAGCAGCTGAAAACGAGTTAAAAGATGACTCACAGGCGTCTACCATGGCTGTCACCTACCCGAAATGCTCATGAGTCTGGCCCGCTCTTTGAAGATCGATTGCTAGCTCGCAAATTAGTTGTTGGCATTTGGTGGTATTTTGTGGTTGCAATATTCGTGGACACATGTGGCATTTGGGAGATTCCTTTGGGTTTTAGTTTGTTATCATATACCTGTGCAAATGACGGATCGCAAAGGGGAATTTTGGAGTCAAACCCGCCAATAGTGTTTGAACAATATTCAGACCTATGTAAACGCCAGAAATGTGAACTTAAAAAGACAGTGGACCATAGACCAGATGACCTATGAAATGCCTATACAGATAACCTGGTGAGTGAGAAATGTGATTTTATGTGGCTGTTGTTATAAAACCTTCAAACAGTCCTGCAATACATGTGCTTCCCTATGGCATCATTGTTGTTGGTGAAGTCAAATCTTTCAGTGAAGAAGACATCTTGTGTTAACATGCCTGGTAAGATCTCAATGAACTTGACCGCAATGCCAAAAAGTAGTACTGGCTTCCAGGTTACACTGAACAGCAACCAAATAAGCAGATACAGGTATTAAACTCATTTACCTTACTGTGTTAAGTACATTTTAAAAAGTTTCAGATTTCAGTGTTTTTGCAAAGCTAATCAAATGGGTATAACGGCAGCTGTCTTGAGTTTGCTGTTCACACAGTAGAATAGTGATTTGTATTTTTTTTTAAACTGAGTGGGGGGGGGGGAGCACAGTGGGTGGTGCTGTTGTTTCATGTCTCTGGGCTGGGGGGCATCCTGCCTCAGTTGTGTGTCCCTTTCCAAAAACATGCAGTTAGGACATGGTTGTACCCATAGTATATGTGCATGTGCTCTGTGGTGGACCAGCTTGTCATGCAGGGTGTTCTTATGGTATAATCAGGGCTTTACTCTTTGGGCATATAAGGGCTTTGCTATTTGGGTATATCAGGGCTTTGCTCTTTGGGTATATCAGGGCTTTGCTCTTTGGTTATATCATGACTTTGCTCTTGGGGTATATCAGAGCTTTGCTCTTTGGGTATATCATGGCTTTGCTCTTTGGGTATATCAGGGCTTTGCTCTTTGGGTACATCAGGGCTTTGCTCTTGGGGTGTATCATGGCTTTTGTCTTGGGGTATATCATGGCTTTGCTCTTGGGGTATATAATGGTTTTGGTCTTGGGGTATATCATGGCTTTGTTCTTGGGGTATATAATGGCTTTACTCTTGGGGTATATCAGAACTTGTGTGGGGATGCTTTAGCAACCTCTTTGTGACATATTGTTTGCTTACCCCATACTGAACAACTATTGCTTTACTATTCTGTTCTTGTGTACCACTCTACCCTGATTTATTGGCTTTTGCTGTTTGTCTTCTGTTTTGGATTTTCTGTTTGTCTCTGCATTGCCCTTGCATGACCTGCAAAATACTGCCTGAGCTCTGACTACTGATCTTGAACCTGGACTGGATTTGGAAGTAAGCCTGGTGCATCTTGCGTATTTGGGTTCAGAACACTTGTGGGGGGGGGGGGGGGGGGGGGGGGGGGGGGGGGGGGGGGGGGGGGGGGGGGGGGGGGGGGGGGGGGGGGGGG
>JABFEA020000138.1:24201963-24216120 GCA_019775915.2 Cyphomyrus plagiostoma | reverse complement strand
AGGCAGTGTCCCACATTGTCCCTCAGAAACATACCCCTTGTCCCCCCTTGGGCTTATTAGCAGGTGGTCACCCTAGCACCAAATTACCTTCCTTATTCGGTGCTGATTACGGTATACATTTTTTCCAGTAAAGCAATGTGATTCAGGACACGACTTCTGGAGTATGATGAAATATTGTACAATAAACGTTGAAATTAGTATATAAAATAGAAATGATTCAGGTACCTGGATCATATAAGCAGGACCCAACAGAATATTCATAAAATCGCTCGAGATGTTTAGTAAGCGGATACAAACCGAGTATTTCTGTATCCATTTACTACTCATACAAGAGTCACTAAAAACTGATCTACAACCGTCACGATAAATCAAACCCTGAGCAATAAACTGCTGTAGACATATTTCACTTTAAAGGTTCCTCGCGGCGACAAGACTGTCTGGCAGTCATTTGTGACATTCCCTCAAACGTATAACGTTATATTGAATTTTCACGATCGCGCTGTCACAGCTTCATAAGTTTGCCCGAGAAGGACGCAGTCTTGCCAGCTAGGTGCATTTGCTGGGGTATTTTATTTTTGTTTCGCATTTGTTGCGAGTCGGTTTGGTTTTATGATCTTTTTAATGTATACCTGCTTGGAAACGGATTCTGTTTGAAGGACTTGTCGCCCTTGAAGTTGCTCTTTTCTCAGTAAAGATTTGGTGTGAGCTGTTGAATTGCTTCGCAAAAACGAGCACTCCGTGATAATTCCGTGCTGTCGAGTGTCTGACCACAATTCAGATACATTTTGCAGCTTGATATAATAACATAATTACAGATAATCTCCGCTGACGTTTAAGGCTTTTTTTGCCACTGTAATCGCATTTATATTTAGCTGGTACTTGTGCCCAATAGGACTATTGCTCACTGGCCATGTCGACAGAAAGGTAATTCATTGGAGCAGATCTGGGTTACTGCTCTGCACTAGAGTACAAGAGCAGAGCCCAGCTTGGGAGCTGAAGCAGCAACCTTCAGGGTCATTGTCCTTAACCACTATCCCCCACAGGCAATCAGGATCTGCCTGCTTCCCACAGGGGGCCTCCTATTTTTTGCAGAATATTCAGTGTTTTTTTTTTTTTTTTTTTAAGGAGCCATGACTGTTTTGGGGAACAGGTTAATATAGTCATAGCAAATGACACTCCCCCAATCCCAAGAGAAATGTCACAGAGAGAAGCCATACAGATGTATATGGAAACAAGGAAAAAACACTCAATTTGTTGTCCTAAAAATAACTCACTTGGCATCATATGATAAATTTAAAACATGTGGGCATCGCTCCTGCCATTATTGTCGCACCTGTAATGAGCCATGGTGTCTGCCAAAGTCCTGAAAGAGATGGCAGGGCTCTGAGGTGTTGGGGAGATGTCCGACCTGTGGGGGGTATTTGGTACAAGGCAAACAGGCACCACTTGGAAATAAAAATCGCCTGGCCAACCACCCAGGTGACAGCGCCTCACGGACATCCCGGGCAGTGTTTCGGCAAACGTGACAGACCGCGTCGCTGCTGGGACCTGAGCTGAATAGCAGACACAGGGGAAGCGGGACCCTAATTTGCAACAGTTCTCACCCAGCCTTGGGAAAAAATAGAAGGGAGATTGTTATTTTTCCATCACTGTGTCAACACAGGGGTGTGAATTACTGTGCCAACACAGGGGTATCAGTCACTGTGTCAACACAGAGGAATAACTTACGGTATCAAAAGAAGCTTGTGAGTTACCTTGTCAACACAAGGGTGTGATTACTATGTCCACACAGAGGTGGGGTTTACTAAAACAGCACAGGTATGTCACTTATTATATTTGGACAGGGGTGTGAGTTACTGTGTCAACAAAGAGAGGCCCAAGATTCCAGGCAGTGAACAGCCTGTGAAAATTACTCACCTGGAGCAGCTGTTAACACAGATTGTTAAATATTAACAAAACTTACTGCAAATGGTGTCCCAATGAGCAAGATTCTAACCTTCGGTTCTAGATTTTGTCCTTTATTTTTTCCCTTTTTTTTGCATAATACATTTACCTATGTGGATTAAGCACAACAGTATATTTATTTGACCCGGCAGTATGAGTTCATAATATTTTTTTTCAGCTAACATGGACTAGCACCCCCTGCTGGAAGTCCCCTGCATTGTCCTGACTGGGATATACCTCTGGTACATTCTGACCCTGTACTGCATAAATGCTTATAGAAGATGAATGGACAGAAAAACTAATACATAGTAACTGAATCTGTTTCTGCAGGTCAGATATGTGTATGACCAGCATCTCTGCACAATTGACTGTTCACAATCAATTTCACTATGGCCTCTGATAAAAAGGCACTTGTATAATTAAAAGTTAATTGCAGAAAGTGGCAGGAGATTTCTTAACCAAACTCGTTTGTGGCAGAATCTTTAAAACAGAGCAGCCTTGAGTGAACCTGGGGAAAACTTCAATGTTACAGAACAACACGATGTGGCTTCCAGCCACGTCGCTCGTGGAGATTAATCACCAGCATCAGGATAATTTCGGACCGCATTTAATTGCTGGGTCTTTAATTCATAATGAGTAGAACACATCCTTTATTCTGGCGCGGAAAATGCTTTTAAATTTGTCCCTGCAAAGAGCAATCAAGCCCCGGGTCTGGAAAGGCGACTCTGAATGCCAGCCTGTTTTTGAGATTTCCTGACCCCCCTTGGATTTCCTTTCTTGGATTTTTTTTAACCATCTGCTTCATTGCAGGTGTGGGTGGGAGTTGGGGGGGGGGATTATGGCATAGCCATGGTAGACTAACCTCTGTTCCAGTGGCAGTAAATTTTCTCTACCCCCATATGTCATGCCAGTGGGTGCCCGTGGCTGTTGAATGTGTGTGACCTCCTTTTTAGTCCCCAGGGAAACAGATGCTCATTGGAAGAGGTCAATATGTAGTTTCTTTATCGGTGTCCTCAAAGCAACGTCACAGGATAACATCTAGATTTCTTTTAACTGACTTTTATTTAAAAGACTGGGGATAATCTCTGCATGCTTGTGACCAGATAAACTTCTCAACCTATCACAAGCAATTCCATGCTCACGCTGACAAAAGGCCCACAGCATTACTACTCCATAAAAGTCCTATTGTTTCCTGTCAGTACATTGCTAAAATACTGCTAAAAGGTTCCTGCCACTCTCAAGCATCCATGAAATCATTTTTCTCTTTAAGAAACCAACCCATCCATGGTCCTTTACTCCATCGGGTCATCTAGCACCTAGAGTGTTTTTGGAGCACTGAAGAATATAGAAGTGGAACTCTGGGAAAACACACAAGCTCTGCTCACAGCTATACGCGTCTGGCTTTAGACCCACAGCCTTCGGGGCACGAGGCCCCCGCTGTACCTGTCGACCATTCATAAATCCCTAGGTATTCCTTGATCCATGCGACTGATGGGACTTTATCACTAGCTCGCTCTTTCGCTTTCTCACTCTCTTGCACTCTGTGTAGATATGCAGTATTGAGAGTAGAAAAAGTAATAATCAAGGTGTAGTGGATTTATGTGATAATGGAAACAAAATTGAATAGGTTTGTGTGTTTTGGTCTTGTGGAGGGAGGTGACTCAGGGGATTGTGTCTAAAAAGTCTGCCTTTCTGAAAAACGTGGTTAAGGGGGACAGAGAGCTTGGTTCGTGTTACCTGCAGAAACATCATCAAAGGGAATGTTTAATGCTTTTTTTGCAAGTCAGTATTGCCTGAGTGTGCATACTTTGTATAACCTTTTTACATTTAATTGACCAGGGTAATGCTGAAAGCTGAAGTTGAATTTTACAGGATTATAGAGCTGGGTATTTTACTTCAGCGGTGTCCCTTATCTGCTGTACCATCTTCTGACCCAAAATCATGAAGACAAGCTTCATAGAAAGTGTGTATTGTTAGCTAATTACATTTAATCAAGTCCTGTCTTTATTTTTTTCTATTAAGACCTGTTGTCTTATGTGGAAAAATAAACTTTTCCTCCTAGAGCTGTTTGAGTCTGCTCATTCAGAGACCGCCAGCTTTAAGAACATGTAATGAATATAATTAGGACTTGATTGATGCCAGAATCATCAATTGCTACCCAATTAATTGCTTAAATTAATCAATTAAGAGCTCAGAATGAACAACAGCAATCACAACCAGTGCCTCGTATTTCCTCAACCAACAGCATGATGAAAACTGTTATCTAGTTTGGCGTGGAGTATTTATGCAGGAGAATCATCAACTCACTCTCAAAATGGAATGACTTATTTTTAAGGACACCTTGATTTCACAATTCAGGTGGTCTGGCTTGGGTTAGGAATGGCATTTACTGAAGGTGATGAGTCATTGTTGGAGCTGATTCAAAGGGCTGTTAAGTGATACAGGAGGCTGTGCTTTTCTGAGGTAATTGGAATTGCTTTGGTTCAAAACAATGCAATATGGACTCAACTGGATGAAGGAGTGTTTAGTAACTTGACCCTCAGGGACCCTCAAAAAAGTCTATATTTTTGCTCTCTCCTAATTCCCTGGGAGCAAAAATGTGGACCATCTGGGGGTCCCCAAGGACTGGTTTGAGAAGCACTGTTCTACCAGACAGTCCACATGCGTGCTGCATGCCAGCTCCCTACTGGAACTGGTTTAAGGCAATGGGTTTTATGACATGGTGGGATGAAACGGAAGGAAAGAAAAGACTGAAGAGGCTGGGACAGCAGTACTGTCATTGAACTCTGTGAAGGGCAAGAACATCACACTGTCAAGGGCACTTGGGTTGAATGTGTGGTTGGAGGCCTAGAGAGAGTGAAGACAATTATTTTATAACACGGTACCTGATAGGTGAGAGAAGCCTGTCACCTGACTTCACCCCAGCACAACAAATTCATGGCCAACAACCTTACAGAGGTTCACATGAGACCCAAGTGTTTCAGGTTGAAAGAAAAACTGTAAAAGCTATTAAGTATAGGTAAGGCTATTAAAGTGATACATAAGGCTTTTAAAGGGATACGTAAGGCTTTTAAAGGGATATGTAAGGCCTTTAAAAGGCTATGTAAAGCTATTAATGAGGGCCTGTAGATGCAATAAGGATGAAAACATGATGTCTTTTGGTGACATCATAGAGTGGGCAGCTCCAAACTGAGCTCACCCTCGCATTTATGCCACCCTTGCATTTAAGAAACAGTGCAGTTATGTTACTCTGTTGAGCTTCTTGTCATGCAGCGGCACTGTTTAGCAGGAGCATGTGTTATCCGTGACATTGCTACAAGCTCTGAAGCAGAGTACAGGTGTGTCTTTAAAGCTCCAAGGACTCGCTCCCCCCGGGGTGGTGCCCAGTGCGCTCGTCGTGGAGAAAGTGCTGTGTTCGAGGAAGGGAGCCACAGTGGCCCCGATCAAACATCTGCAGAAACGAGTGCTCTGGCTTTTTTTTCCATTCCCTTGATGTCAACACGTTCAACATCCTTATTTCGCAAAGGGATGCAGAGCTTATAATGTCCTGTGATAAGGAAACACACCTGTTATTGGACTGGGGGACTGTCCCTCGACTTCATAGTTTCCTGCTTTTTGGCACATTATGCTACGAAAAGAATTAAGTATAATCAAGCAGAGAAAGTCCGTCATTGGTGTTACCCCTAATATTATTTTAAGATGACCTACTTGGGTGGCACCTTAGCTTAGCAGGTCATCTTACACTTCCAGGGATGGGGGTTAGATTCCTGGCCCCACTTCTGAGTACATTTGCATTTATTTTATTTAGCAGATGCTTTTATATAAAGCAAAGTACAAGCGAGACAAATAGCACATTAGAAGCATGTGGCTGTCAAGCAGTCGACTTGGTACCACAGCTAGGCTGACCTTCCAGTGAATGCCCAGTTACAAGTCTAAGTGGTTTTGCAGCAAGAGTTACACAACACCTTCCAACAAAGCAAGAAACTTATTAGACTACTCTTCAGGCAGCAGGAAGTGCAACGTAAAATACATTCAGGAACCACAGAGTAGCATTCGGCTAGCAGTGCTATTCCTGGAACAGATCTTGAGGCATTTCTTAAAGACACAGAGGGAATCTGACAGCTGGATTTGATTTGGCGGCTCATTCCACTGCTTGGGAACCCCACAAGAAAACAGTCTGGAGTGAGGTGATTTGCATTACCAAGATACACTGGCTTGCTGACCAAAGAGGGCGATGTGTGTGTATAGGCTGTATGGCAGGGCTATTCAACTCACGGTCCTCAAGGGCCGAGCCCTGCTGATTTTCCAGCCTTCCTTTACCTGTGAGCCAGGTGTGAAGCCTCTGATCAATCAGAGTCAGTAATTATTAAACTAACTGCCTGGGAGAACTGACTGAAAAAAAGGCCTGGATTTGGAATCAAGGGCCTGATTTGAATAGCCCTGCTGTATGGTCTTCCCAAGTCCAAGACTATGCATTTAGGTGGATTAGTGTCTCAGAATTTCCCCTAGTGTGTGTGTGGGCCTTATGAAGGACTGCTATCCCATCCAGGGTGTCCCCTGCCCTGTGCTTTCAGGGATGAGCTCCAGGTCCGTTAACAACTCCATACTGGATTAGCAGTTATGGAAGACGGATGGAGTTACTGCTTAGACAAGTTGGTCTAAGAAGCTTATCCAATAAATATCAGGAGTCTTAATAGGCTAAGTGGCTTGAGCAGTATTTTTAAATACTACACTCTAAATAAAATCGGGGATAGAGCCAGTTTTTCTTCTAGCCATTAATCCAGTACATCCGGTGGACATTCTGAAGAAGATGTCATTGCAGGGCATGGACTCACGCAATCATGCACCAAGGCGATTAAAGACATGCCAGTCCCTGTAACTGTATGTTTTTGGGCTACAGGAAGGAACATGTGTAATTTGCAGAAACATGCACTGCATTGAGAGATCATGGAATGGAAACTCATGACAGGGGCAAGATTTAAAGGCCAAACCAGATAGCTAACAGCTTTCCCCTTTCTATAACTGCCTGGAGATTGTATGGAGTGAAGGTTTGTGAACTGCAGAGGTTATCCAACGTGAGCGCAAAAACTAATGGTCAGACCGAGCACCATTTTCTGTAATTTGCGCAATCACAGAATGGCTGGCATGACGGAAGAGGTTTGAGAGAGCCTACTCTGAAAGGGTGCAGCATGGAATATGTGACTTCAATGGCTGCCCCCCTCTGTGAAGTGAGGGGGGCCTGACGTGCCCCCAGCAACCTGAGAGCAGCAGCTCTATGCAGAATGTGCAGCCTGATGCGCTACGGCGGATTCGGAAGGAGGAATCGAAATGAAATTGTTTAACCGCTAACATATAGCATTAATAGCATTATGATAAAACAAATACTATTCAAACATTAGTGTGCTCTTAATATTTCAGTGTTGTCTTGGGTTGAACTTTTTCATCAAGTTTAATTCAGTTCTGTACAACTCTCTCCTTAAGGTCAATAAACATTTTTGTACGCTGCAAACATTTTAGCATTTCTGAGCCCACGGGAAAGGCTACATTGAGGCCTGGTTCAGCTATTAGGGCATGCGAGCAGCAGACACCTGAGAGAAGGATAGACTGCAGCTGGGTGTGTGAGTTAAAAAAAGAACCATCTCTCATCATTCAGAATGACCATATCACATAACAACCCTATCTCCCAACCATCACTGTTTTTTGGGATTCTCTCTGGAAGATTAACCCCAGGGCTAGTCTCACAAGGATTAATCCTCCGAAGTTTTTAGCAAAGGTTTGAGAGGTGCAACTCCACACTTTAAACAGTAGACCGGCTCCTATAATCATGTTAATTGTTGCCCACTTTGACTTAGGCTACGATTCAGAGATCTCTGGCGTACTTTCCTTGAATGACTTTGCAAATACCTGCAGAGAGAAATTATAGATTTGGGCCAAGCAATGCAGTACCGAACAGCAGTCTATGATTGCCTTAAAGAACACTGCACAGATCTTAGTGCTGTAGAGTTATGTGGGATAGCAAAGACCTTATGTGATACAAATAATATTCCGGAACCTTCTATTGGTCCAAGGCAATAGCAGAAATGAATGGATGATTAATGATGGTGGGAATTGGTATGTGCCATAAACTCAGAACTGATAAGTACAGACCATCTCAGGCCCAGATTGTATTATCCTTGTACTGTCAGAATGACACAGGAGCATGAGAATCAGTTTAAGGGCATTGGAGCAGATCTTGTGCAGGGAATTCAAGCTGCCACACACCCTTACACACATCGCTGTGTTCATCTACAGACAGAGAAGCTCCTATTAGAAAAGAGGAGTAAGCTATCCCTGAGGTGATCGGTGTAGACCACACTCTCATTGCCGTCATGTTCCCAGCGCCGAAGGCTGTGTTTCAAGCGACGCTGACCATCCCGAACAGTGGCTGCCATTCCTGTAGTGCTTCTGATTTGCTGAGAGACACCATTTGCCAAGACAGACTCAACCGCCTGGCAGTCATGTCAGATAGTGAGTTTTTAAATGCCAGTATTTTCATATCTTTCGGAAAGCACAAGAGGCACGTCGTTCCATGCGAAGAATCGTTCATGCTTCTCTGACAGAACATTTGTCGCATGTATGGTTACGGATGACCATCAGCATTTGGAGCAGACGTACAGGCATGACAGCGGCATGACCGTGTCTGTGGGACACTGCAGTTTCTGCCTTCCAGGTTGACCTTGCCACCACCTTTGGTGTAGCTGATTTCTTTTTGACATGCAACCCAGGTAGAGACTCGAACCCACCTCCCAGAAGTGGCAGGCAACAGAGCTAACTACTGCACCACCACGCCACCCACATTTTGTTCATCAGAATTTATTTTGTGGTGAGTGATGAAAATGTGTCAAATTAACAAGAATTTTTATTTAAGACATGCAGTGAAGCAAACGTGGAAGTTTACGGAAATACAAGTTCTCAAGTAAAGGACCGATGCCCCCGAAAAATACTTAAGCGCTGTAACTGTGACGTAGTTCTACTTCGTTACTGTACATATGTGCTGAGGAGTGATCATTACTGTCTCTTCCAGCATAAACTGTCAGCAGTGAACACTAGAATTCCTCCTAGAGGTGGAGCTCATGCAGAAATATGACTGCTGTTACCTCAGGGAACCTCCGGACGCATTTTCTTCAATGTAAACCGTGTGGGGATTGGTGGGTACATTTTTTTCCATTAGCTGTCTCTTAGCTGATTCATACTATAAGTTGTTTAAGTGTAAAAAAACATTATATGCTCTCTGTTAAGTCTCCCTGTAAGCACATTTCTGAGTGTCAGTGTAAAGGCTTGTGATTTTGACTGCTGGGGTTTTTTTTTTGTTTTTTTTTTTCTCAGAGCTCAACTAAACAAGATAAAGTATGAATCATGAGTGCTCTAATCTGATGGATTCAGAAATGTTCTGTTAATGGTAAGGGCCATGCATGACATTCAGGGTGTGCATAGCTGCCGATAACACTAACGGATGACACCTCCAGCATTCGGCCATATTAAAGGCACTTCTTCCTTCCAGTTAGCGGATACGGGGATTGATCTCTGACACTGGAATCGTCACTGGCTCAGCACTGACAGGGAAGAGTCTGAGCCGTTCAGGAATGTTTAATGCGCGTCTCCAACAGTGAGACGTTTGCTGGTCTTTCTGCTTAAAGGAGGATGGTGAGGAGAATGTGGAGGAGGACCACAGTACATACATACATATGGGGATGATCTGCTACCCAAAGTCTCTCTGACTAACTGGCTTTGAGGCACCGATATTGAAACTCCGCTGCCATTAGGGCTGAGCATCTTCTTCAGAAGACCGTGGTTTGCATGGTTAAACCTTAATGTCGTTACTGTTAGGTACAGTTAGATTGGTGTTGGCTCCTGGGAACCACATAGCATTATTTCAAGAAATTAAATCTCAAATATCACTTTATTTAAGGTTTTCACTGTGTACTAAAGGTGTTTTGGGAAATTAATTAAATGCAACAAAATCTGATCTGAAATTGATTTCCAGCTACAAAACAGTCACTTTAAAAAAAATGGACAGTATTCCGACGGACAAAGAGAAATTCTGTAATACAATAACTCATAACCCTATGTTGATGTAGTAATTCAACACAGCATGTGTCGCCATTTTCTTTTAGCCCTGATGGGGTGACAAGCTCAATCATTCACTTCACCTGCCTCTTAAATCCAGTCCCAGGAGACTGAAGTCTGTTTTTCTTTCACCTGCAGTGATACTGAAGCTTTTATCTCATCGTAGACACTTTTGCTCTTGTTTCTCTCTTGTCTCCACTCCTGTACCGAGAAGTCACTGTCCTCACGTCAGGTCAGTTCGCCATACTGCCAGAACTGAGCCTTAAAACCATAATTTGGTCATTAATCCACCCCTAAAAAGGATGTACACATGGATGGGGCAACAGGGGCACAAGCACTGGCTGAAAGCTGATTGGCCCTCAGAGTGGTCGCTCTCCTTACTCGCCGATTCAAAGCATATCACTGGTTAATGTTAAAATTGACCCTTCCTTGTGAATTATGGCCTCTCTAACGCCCCCCTTCCCCCCACACACACACCATAAAAAGATGGTAGAATTGTCCCTGGAGTCTAGCATGCCATCCCAAACTGAGCATGAATCGCTGTTAGTCACTCAGTGATGCCCAGTGGCTCCAAGCCACTGACCATAGAGACAGACCCTAATAAAATCCCTGACATTCAATGCGCTTAATATCACAGCGGGCTCTGACCGGGAGACGGTGGGTTCGGGGGGGCTGGAAACACGGGCACGTGAAGGCAGAAGCGAGCGTGCCAAAGTCCACCTTGCTGGTGAGAGGATAAAAGGATTAACGGCAGACACACAGAACGGGATTAGGGCCGGCCCGTGCTCCGTTTCCCTCTGCCCCCGCACGCCGCCCGCTTTCTGCTGCACGCCGCGCGGCTCTCTCTCCTCAGCGAGCGCTGATGGTAATCCTGTCAGTAGCTCACGGCGGACATCGGACGCCAGGCCTGGACACGGAATGGAGAGCGTGGTCCTTGTGACACAGGAATGGGGAGCGGCACCGTCCCGGTCACATCTAGCCCACTCCGTAACCATGGACTGATTTAAGAAGGTCGCAGCTCCATGAAGTGTAGGGAAGTCTATAATAACATGAAACAGCTTGGTAGCAGAATGGGCAAGGATTGTTTATGTAGACGCAACGTTTCAGATTTCATTAAGCGTGATGAAATATAGATCTGCTCCCATATAACAGGTCTGTTTTTTATTTTACATATCCTAAAGGCTTTACCCTGATTTGCTAACCCCTGCTGGTTTCATGAAAAAGATATTTATTGCTTTGAGGCAACATTACAACTCAAAGCTGCTTCAATTATTTTCTCGTGGAGTCCTTTTATTTTGAGAAATTCATCTGAAATTAAGTCAGTAACATTCCCTTGCCGGTGTCACACGGGGCGAGTTCGCTTTGCTCATAACGTTTATTGTGGTTTGAAATAAATTTAACATGAAGGATTTTCTATGGGAATCTGAACTGAGGCCAAGGTCCCACTGTGGACTGGAGCTCACTGTTACCCTGCAGATACCTTGAATACAGTTTCATCGCCATGTGACCTGACTGCTATCTATCAATCCATCCATTCATCCATTTTCTGTAACCACTAATCCTTGTGGGGATCTGGAGCCTATCCTAGTGACTATGGGTGCAAAGCAGGGAACAACCCGGGATGGGGAGCCAGCCCATTGCAGGACGCTCACACCCCCTGACTGCTATCACAAATACTATCCTTCTTAATTGTAAGGTGTCTTTGTCCCTCTTGGCAGGTGACTGTCCCTGTTTTTTTTCATTTGTGTCTCTTGTGTTCCAGTCTTTGGTGTGTAGATTGTTTTTTTTTCTCAGTAACTCCCATCCTGAGCTTGGTTACATCAGACCTCATCATCTGCTGCATGTGCTGCATTGTAATGACATTTTTCATGCCCCCCAAACCCTCCCCCAATGTAATGTTTAAAGAGGACACAAACTGCAATAAGCCTAGTGTTTTATCCCCCGGGTGACACTGTTCTTCCTGTGAGCTGCACACTCTGCACCCCCCCTGCATTTTATTGCTCTATCAGTGCTATAAATATGGTAACACAATAAAACGGTCATGTGATGGAAATAAGACACGCATCTCGTCAACCACATGCAAACCTCTCGTCTTAGCGAATTAGGAATGGGGATTACTTTGCCCACTTCACGTCAAATCAAGTCAAGTGGGACGGACTCGTTGTCACACCATCCACACAGAGACGTAGAGTGGCCTGAGATGACAGTTTCCCAGGATTCATTGCAGCTTTTTTGAGGGTAGAGAAGTCATGTGAGCAAGTTAACAGCACCAACTAATGGACATACACTTTCAGTTTGTCCAGCATGACTGGGATACCAAGCAGCTGGTTAGACACTCATCCTGAAGCCATCTATCATTAAACCGCTTAACTATTACAAGGTCACAGGAAACCTGCAGCCTCTCTCTGGTGATGTGTGACTCAGTGGGTTAGAGCACTGCCTATGATTAGGAGGTCACATGCTGAAATCCCAGAGTTTACCAAATTATTTTACCATAAGGCCCTGACCCCTCAGTTCCTACAGGGACAGGCAGGGTAACCCTGCTTTGTCACTGTGGAGAAAAGCATCTCCTAACTAAATGTAACAATGTAATCCCAGAGGAACACCCGGGACGGGGCACATGCACAATGTGGCAGCCTACTGCCTAACTGCGTTTTTCTGGACTGTGGGTGGGACGTCAGAGTAGCCAGTGGAAACCCTCATGTGCCTTTACCCTACAGGTATCATGTGCAGACTCCACCCACTCTCATATTCAGATTCCTCCCATTCTCATATGCAAACTCCTCCCACTGTCATATGCAGACTCCTCCCACTCTCATGTGCAGACTCCGCCTACTTAAGCCCAGGACTGTGCCATCATATGAAGCACCCGGCTCACACTGTGACTGTCTGTTAGTGAGGAGGTGACATGTTACTCAGTCTCTATTTACCTGACGTCCTATTTGACATTCGATATTTTATTAGGGTAATAATGTATGATAAACTGGCTGTTTATCATACTAGGAGGTGAATATAATCGCTCAGCATTACTGTGTGATGTTTCCCGCTTGATAACATCATCTATCACGTTCATCTTCATCGCTCTAATAACGTTGTTCTCTCATTGCTACAACAATCTGTCCCAAAAGATTCACATGGAAGGAGATGAGGGGGAGTCTCGTAGATACTGGGAAAGCCCTCCCCATCCTGTGAGACCCACCCTCCACCACCACTCCAGCAAGGAAGGAGGCTGGGATGTGGGGATCTGGGTTTCAGAAGGTAGTGAAGTCTGACTAATCAGAGGTTGCTTGGGGGAGCAGTAAGACGGACGTGTATGGGGGGGAAGTGACACCTGGAAATTACAAAATGTAATAGAAGCATTCGAGTGGTAAATGTAGCTTTTAAATAGGTTCTGTGTTCTCCATTAACTTCCCTAACGCTGATTAGTCCTGACAGTCGGGAAAGTGCCAGTCAGCACATTAACCCCCTCACCCCCAACCTCAACATCGAGTTCCTAGTCTGGAGTTGGGGGGGGGGGCGGTGCTGGAGGAGAGTGACTGATTGGTCAGCATGGCAGAAAAGTATAAGCGATTGGCCCATGGGTGGAAGCCAATCTTTGGCCCTCGACTGGACCGAGTTGATCTTAACACAAACCACGGTCAGTTCTAACTCCTACTGGGACCTCAGAAGGAAGTTCAGGGGCAAACTGCTGGTTTGCTCACTACCTAACTCAGTAAAACTGGTTGATTTTCAAGGGCCAGAGTCACACTACTAGTATGATAAGGTAGAAGTCACTTAAGCCTCAGTAACCGACTTGTAAACGGTTAACTCTCACGCAGAACTTAGTTTGCAGATTAACCGTATTCCAAACGGCTTAGAATGTATTAAATCTGGGAATTAAATTTCTCAGCTAATGAATGCAAACCTCATCATGCAGTCTGGTGCCGAATTCCACAGCTGAAGTTTGAAATGGTGTTTATGATTGTTGCTATGTACAGAAAAGGGGGGGGGGGGGGGACTGGTTTCAAATATTAACGTGCAAAATACATAAATGCATTTGGCATAAGATTTCAAGTCTATTTAGAACGGAAGAGCAAACGTCTGAAATCCAGTCACAACCAACGAACT
>JABFEA020000138.1:24163424-24177187 GCA_019775915.2 Cyphomyrus plagiostoma | reverse complement strand
TATTATCATTATTATTATTATCATTATTATCATTATTATTATTATTATGGAGGGGGTGGCATGGTGGTGCAGTGGTTAGCACTGTTGCCTCACACCTCTGGGGCCCGGTTTCTGGTCTCCACCTGGCTTTCATGTGTGTGGCATTTGCATGTTCTCCCCGTGTCATCATGGGGTTTCTTCCGGGTACTCCGGTTTCCCCCCACAGTCCAAAAACATGCTGAGGCTGATTGGAGTTCCCAAATTGCCTGCATGTGTGCGTGACTGGTGTGTTAGTGTGCCCTGTGATGGGCTGGCCCCCCGTCCAGGGTTGTCCCCTGCCTCGTGCCCGTTGCTTCCGGGATAGGCTCCGGACCCCCCGTGACCCAGTAGGATGAGCGGTTTGGAAAATGGATGGATGGATTATTGTTATTATTATTATGTAATGTACTACTTGTGTCCATACTCGCGCTATCAGTGCAAGCTCCTTATCTCTCTCTCCCCATACCTACAAATTTGTCTTAAAAGCAGACTTTCACCAAGATCTACGTGCTCCAATATGTGTGCATATCATTGTTACCGGAAGGAGCAATGACACAATAGTTGAAAGAAAAGTTGCATTACTCTCTAAAGATAAGAGAATATCCTGTGTGCTTCAGTACTGACTGCTAAGGACTATTCCATGGTACTTTTTGGGGGAAATATATTACACTTACATGTAAATGAACCTACAGTGTCGACTCTTAGCAACCTCATGAAGCAAAGTTTTGATATCCTGCATCTTCTGCCCATGTTCAGAGGTGTGTGCATTCCATCGGCGGCGGAAACTGGGGGAACGCGTCTACTCCAATATTGACAGAACCCCCCCCACCCCGCCCAATTACCCAATTAATTCATAAATACATAATCAACAGCGCGTTACTTTTCTTTCATTATGAGTCCGCACGTTACCGAGGCCAATTCTCTGTGCATTCACAGCACAAGGACGAAACTCAACAAAGATTGTCGTCATGTGCCAGACAAAATCATTTTATCATATGCATCAGCTATTTTTTAGTTTAGTGATGTTTGGTTATGAAACTGTACCCTTAACGATGTTAGTCTTAATTTAAATAAACAGCATGATCCGACAACAGTGATAACAGGCTCCGACCAACCTTACGAAAGAATATCTTACAGAAGATATAGTTAAGCTAAGAACATTTTGTGAAACACAATGGAGCGTCAAGAGACAACATAACGGAGAACTTACAAATGATGTAGCGTTAAGAAGGTTTTGAGAAACTGGCCCCTTTACAGTTCACAAGTTCACTTTCTGCCTCATTCACAGCTGACGTGCAATTCACACGTGTGCCACCAGGTGTGCTTAAGACGCTCCCAGTGAACAACGGCAGCTTCCCCGGAAAAGCCTGGAAGCCCTGCCATTCAGAAGCGGCGCAGCGAATCGTTTAAGGGACATTTTCTTTAGCCTGTGCTGCTCACCTAACAATGTTGCACAGAATTAATTTTGTATTGTGAAGGTTTGGCAGTGGTGTGCAGGTTAATTAAATCCTACTACAAATTCCTGGCTGCAGGCCACAGACACTGTTTTTACTGTGTCATGAACACAAACCTCTGCTGCTAGCTGTTTCAGGCTAATGATGGAAAAATTACACTGGACAGAAGAAGATATAATGTTAATCCATTTGAGCAATGGTTCGACGTCAGGCGGTGACATCACCTCTGTTTTGTCGCCAAGTAGGGATTCTGTCCAATGAGGGAAAATCCTGGAGTAGCTCGCTTGGTGGTGGCCACGAGCCTCGTGGAGACGCTGCCCTCGCGCAGGCAATCGCAAGGTTGTGACATCGTGCCAGGATGGAGCTGGCCCTGACAGCTGGGTGCGCAATAAAAGGTGACACTGTTCACTTGCGGAGTGGAACCGCATTTCATATTGTGCCAGTGAGTCAGCCTTGCTAACGGCGGTTCTGGTTGAGGAGGGGTAGGTAGGCTATGATTTAGCTCTGCAGCCTGCCTGCCTCTTTATAGTACAGCATACATTAGCTGGTGGAAGGAGATCTGGGTTCCAAAATAACACACAGAGACTCATGTGTCACTGACACATGTGACAATTAATTATGTTAGTAATCTGAGGTCAAGTCTTCCACAAAAAAACTAGCCACTCTATTCTCTAGTCTGTTTTGGGAGGCATCAGTCCTGCCCAAAGAGAGGGCATGCAGTTTGACAAGCTATGTCGACCTGGTCAATGCTTCCGATTATCATCTGAATAGTCTGCTTTAGACTAACTGGGCCGTTTGGGTCCATAATGTTCTGAACTCACTAGCTTTCTCTCCCTTTTTGTCCAGTGCCTGCAGCTTCTTTAGAGAAGCCAGGCAGACATGGAGAGAAATCACTGGACACACTTGCAGGTCAGCCGTGTTTCGTCATGCCATACAGCCGCGATGGAATTGCCCTGTTTCTAGTGAAATAATAGCAGGCCTGAACCATGTCGCACTGGATTACAATGTGTGCATGGATTTCGGGAACGGTTACTCCGTGAGAAGATGTGAGATTACGGAAAACGGTGACAATCTGGGGCTGGGGTGGGGAGGGGGGGTTATAGGGTGGATGTTGATATTTGTCTGCAGGCTGGTGGCCCCGGGTGCCCGAGAAACCAAAAGATGGATGGATATGGCGTCTTCCCACTGCTCATGGCAGCATGGGCACACATGCCCTCTATATTGGGTCTGAGCCACAGACAGGAGTCTCTCCTCATCTGTAATGGTGAGGCTGCTGGCCGGATCGCCCTGACGACAAACCTCGGGTCTCCGTCAATGTGTGCAGGGTGGCTGGCCTGGCCCAACCCACATGAAGCTACTCGCTGGCGGTAAAGATGGCTGGATAGACAGTGCGTTGGCTCCACCACCCTGGCCGGTAGCATAACACTCCCCGCCCATTACTCTGATTTGCTGGCAGTGAAGTAAGACACATTGACATTGTTATTAGCTGGTTATTCCTGAGAAAAAGACTATGAGCATTGTGAGATCTCTGGAGTAATGTAACGTAAAATCTCTATCTTTATATGTTCTTTTTATTGGTGAATCACTGCTTAGTCTCACATTTCTCAAGTTTATGTTGTGAGAAATTATCTTCGAAATCACGGGGAGCATATCTCTGGAGAGCTGATGTTCATCGATTGTATGCATACGTGCAAAATCTAAGCCATATGTCAGGCAATGCGCTGATGTTGTATTCTCCGATGCCTTTAAAGGAGTTTTGTTGTTATTAATAGGGTGGTTTTGGGCTGTGAGGGTCTTCTGTGGTATTGGTTGTATTGGTTGTTGAGCGGGATTGAGCAACCCGTTTAATAGCCATTACTCATGGCTGTAATCAAAGACACATATCGCGCTGTCATCTCACAAACTGAATGTCATACACAGAGAACTCCTTCTTTGCTCACACAAAGGGTTGCTACCACCAACATCTCCATCAATAAACAATGATTACATCACGTGTCTGTCTGCTGGCATTTCTGAATAAACTTAAACATGAATACTGGACAATATACTAAAATAAAGTTTATAAACAATTTCTTGATTTGTTCAGATTTTTTTCTTTTTTGGTTTATAAGTATTATGATTCCTTTGAATAGACCCATAAAAGTTTCATCACTTTCAAGTTTTCTGAAGTATTGAATATCAGAAAGCAATTCTTGTAAGGTCTGGTAAGTTCTGTCATCACAATAGTTATTACTTTCCAAAAAAAGCTTGGGAAAAAAGCATAGCACTCAATACACACTCAGATTAAAATACAGCCCCGTTTCTGTCCTTCTTTGTATCGGAAAGACATTTAATCCCCAAATTATCTTTGGTTCACCAGAGAAGCCTTTTATATTTCTCAAAAGAAGGGTGCTAAAATCAATAAGGACTTTTCGTGGCTTTTTTTTTTCCAACTCAATACCAACACTGCAATTTTGCGGACAATTATGAACGATCAAGCGCCTTGCATGGTGTGGTTCCGCCGTCCAATCGCGTGTGGGTGGCAAGGCCGCCATCGACTGTCCATCCCGCTCACCCAGCAATTGTCGCAGAAAACCTGACGCTTTGTTCAGTCCCGCCAACTAAACACAGCACCTTTGACTGTCTGCAGCTTGCACAATGGGCATTTGTGTTTTATCAGCTGTCATCGGTGGCCCACTTTTCAAACTTGTCATCGATCGCCTTTCGGGCTGGGAGGGTGGATGGGGTGGGGCAGGGCAGGAGGGTGGAAAACGAAAAGCAAATACTTCTCAAAAATGTAAATGTCTAAATCATAGAGTCGGCTTATTATTTACAGAGCATGAGGATTATGGGGTGAACCGAACCATATCCAAATTTGTATTAAAGGGCTCGATAGGTTCATATCGAGTTTTCTCAACATGTGAAACCCAATCAGTGGCGGTCATTAAAAAGTGAAGGCACCAGACGGGACCCATGCAGAATTTCAATACCAAAACATCTCACTGAAAACCGAATCACCAAATCCACAGAAGCAGCCTAATCAAATATACCGTTTGATGACTACGTGAGTCCAGCTGTGGGAGTAATCAGAATTAAGTTCACGTAGATTTGCCGGTGAATTATGCTCTTAGTCATTCAGGTTGGGGAGACAGTGTAGGAAGATTTAATGAAGAGTGCATTCATTACATTTATTTTAAAAGGGCACTGCTAATATGTAGGACAGTTTTTAGACTAGATTACTCTAACACTGCGCTATCTGGCCACTCAGACAGTTCCTTAAAGTACCTTCAGCTGAGATAAAATGCAGCTGCACCAGTTGTTACTTACACTAAAATGAGAGAACATATTAGTCTTGAGCTCGCCTCCCTTTTAAGCAGAAAGCAGAATCCTTCTTCTCTTCTTTAAGTCTTCAAACAGCCCTTCAGTGGTTCAGATCTCCCCCTGCACCCATCCTCCGTGTCCCGAGATTAAGAACACAAAAGGCATCAGAGTCTCCTCACACAGAGGTCCCGTTTTCTGGAATAATCTTCCCACTCATGTCTGGGATTCAGGCACCCAGCTCTGTACAGTCTAATGTCTGAAGCAAAACCCGTACTGTCCTAAGGCTGGAGGGTGGATTTGGACGACGGCTGATGGCATGTGTTGGGTTAACAGCCACAGGTCTCCTGTGTAGCCTGTATGGTATCTGCCTCCTTACTCTGTATTAAACCTCCATAGTTACCAAATTTCTACCACTTTCCCTCCCAGGTGGCCCTGGGCCAATAGGTCATCAACTGGACCTAGACGTCTGATCTCCATACAGTGTTGAAAGAATGCATCCAGTGTGCTGGAAAGATCGAGGACATTGACCCTCAGTCGCTAAAGCTGCATTCCTCCACAATCAATTTGGTGTTTATTTGTATATGTATACGTGTCTCTGTAATCTGTCCAGATATTGTTGCCATAAAATATCACTGAATCTTGGATTTATTGTTCAAAGAATCATTTTCCAATTTCTTCAATATCAGAAACTTAGGGTGTCAACTTTTTGTGATCTCCTGAGGAAAATTTGCTGCAATGTGCATTCTAATTATTTGCCTTTAATTAAATGCATTTATTATTGAATTAATAAAGACATCAAAAGTCCTCTCAATAGAGGGCACTCAAGATCAAGAAATCCTTATTTGGGAGGGCGGCAACTGTTTCGCATGGAGCGAGGCAGGAGCCGATGAATCTGGATAATGTGAGTGTCAGGCATATAACTCATGCTGATAGTTCTTGCATCATGCCGGGACGCCGTAAATTCGGACCTCCTACATGAATATGCAGTACATCTCTTTAACAGCCCCACCGCAGGCACCACACCTCTCCTCTGCAGCCCCCTCTGTAGGCATCCGTCCCACTCCTGTCATTAAGTAGCCGACTGCAGTAATGGAGTGAGTGACGTTCGCTCTCAATGGAAGCATGATGTTTTTAAGGCCCAAGCGTTTGACGATCAGAGTGACAATTCATTCATCTATGTTCCTTCACACACATATATACATACATTTTGTCACTGTACCCTATAAGGTTTCCCAGCCCGTCCTGAACGAGTGCAGTGGAAGTGGTCACCACTGCACAGTACTGAGGGGGCTTTTGTAATCACCTTAACCACTAACCCAGCCCTAACTTTAACCATAAGTAACCAAACAGAATACACAACTTTTGGTGTTTTTAGTTTTTTGATTACAAGCCACATATAATTTCCCCCTCTGGAGACCAAAAACTGGCCCAAACAATATCAAAATTACAGGTTTTTATTACATTAAGGGAAATGTGGTCCCCACAATGTAATATCTACATAACACACAGACCTGAACTCACATCCTTGCAGGGACTCCCCATTCATTTCTATGGGAGAAACCAAAATCCAAAAAAAACAACCTTAACCCCTACCTAGCTCTAACCTTAACCATAAGTAACATAAGTAATACAGATCTTTTGGACTTTTTAGCTTTTTGATTGCAGTCACGGATTTTTATAAATTTCAGGCTACTTTTATGGAGACACACACAGACAGCCATCTGTGTCTGTGAGCAGCTGACTTATGTATTTGATACTGAGGCAGCGCAGGCAGCAGGTAAAGACAGGGACAGGGAATTAAGCATAAGCAGAGATCCAAGCCTTAGGCGTTTTCTCCTCATAAATACAGTATTTTGCATGGTTCTTCTCTCAGACCTCAGATTCCGCCCATGTTCCTTTCTCTGCGGAGACACTTTTTCGGGCTACATTGAACCCCGTAATGTTCCAGTGTTTGTAATCCCCCCTGTACTTAAAGACAGCACAGGGGGAGTTCGTTAGGCACCCTGACCGAGCGTGTCGCTCCCTTCCTAGATTGTTCCGCTAGCTGGCATTCATGCTGCTTAAGAAAAGCCACGCCGTTTGTGCGTTTGGAAGCAGGCGGCAGTGTTCAGTTGCTCTGCAGGCAACCAAGAGTTGCTGCTTTGCAGGCAAACTCTAGCTGATCTCTTTGATGTATGAGCAGAGCCGGAATTGTGTCAGATAATGGATAAAACCTGGAGTAATTTGATAAGTTTCATAATACGAACCTCTTTATTTAGGTTCTCTGTCCATTCTCAGCAAAGCACTAATATTACAGGTATTTTATTGCTTGGAGTTCTGCTTCCACATTTATCTCTATCCAGAAGAATGTGAGGTAAGTGTTTACATATTCACATGCCTCACAGTCCCAGAAAATCTCACATTGTGCTTTGGCTGTTTCCTGAAACTGTCAAAAAAAGAAAACAAACTTTATTGTGACTGTGCGGGTGTGTTCCCAACTATGGACACCCGCCTAATCCCATGTGTGTCCCACCCTATGCCCTGTATTTACCGGGCTCATCGCAGCTGTTTAAGGAAAAAGCAGGCCGGGAACCGCTGGTATGTTTTAGGCAGAATGATAGGAGTTGCACAGAAGAGCAAGGCACCCACAGAGTAGGTTCTACTTACTCAGCTGACAACAGGAGGACAAGAGGCAATGGCATGACTCATTAAATCACTGCAGCGGGTTGTTTGCAACACATGTCAGAGCAGCAGTCATGAAGCAAAGCATTCTGGGTATGCTACTCACTCACTCCTGATTTCTTATTCTTCTTTGCAGAGGCACAGTGCGGGAATTAGCTGGAAGGTTTCCACGAGCAGTGGGGCTGATTCTCACTATGCTAACACGTGTGCCACTGTTCCTATCAGCAAAGCCAGTTGGTCAGCAACCTTGCGATGGTTTTATTACATGAATTCGGCAATCGTTAACGCCACTTGTTTGTCAGAAAAGTGAATCTGTGGATGATCGATGGAACACCTGCCTAACAGTAAAATGATCGTGTAAGGAATTATGTCGGGGGGGGGGGGGATCGAGGCCTGTGTACATGTTTAGGGCATCGTCTCTGTCCGCTGCAAGACAGATGTGATTAAATGGGCCAGTTTATTTAAATGAGGCTAAATAGAGACCCGGATTTCTTGGTGCGGATTGCCGATATCGAGAGTGCCGCTTATCTGCCGTCTTCGCCTCACTGCTTCTACATCAGTGACGACATTAAGCTCACCGGCGCCCACCCCTGGACTAGCCACGCATCTGTCACGTCGAAGTCATCAGCCGAGAGCCGCGGCGACAACCTGACACCTCCACCCTCACAAATCGATCACCCCCGTCCCCCTTATGAACTTTACGAAAAAAGATAAAGTCTCTTATTCTCTTCCTGCTGCGAAGCTGAACTGAAACATACGGGAACTTTCCTCAAAATGACACAAAGCCATATTAACACACCATGTCGAGGTTGTGGATGTGAATACAAACACAATACCTCTTAATGGCACCTATCAATTAAAGTCCCATGCAGTTAAAATTATATATCGCCATTAGTGTTAGTAAGGTACAAAGATTTGCTCATTTTGTTAGGTTGGTTTTCAGATAAAATTAACCAAAATTTAACAAAAAAGCTTTCAGAGTGATTGTCACATAGAAGACGTGTCATTAGCCGGTAATGGTGGCGAGAGATTCGCTCGTCGGCAGGCGCTGCGCTGCTGCGGCTCCTAACAGTGAGTTCGAGAGGAAATGCAGCCGCGTCCTCAGCAGAGGGCCGCCACTTCCGCGCAGCGCCCTCCGCCGGCCTGGCTGCTCCGCGGCCCGGCTGCTCCGCGGCCTGGCTGCTCTGGCACCGTACAGTCGTCTTCCTCAGCCTGAATCGGCGCACTAACACAACCCCCGCAGGTACCGGCCCTCTCCACTCTGAACTTACATCTGGCGTCCTCCATATTGCTTAGATGACTTTCAGCCTGATTCTGGGTGCACAGAGCTACAGTATTACATCATACAGCGGCACCTAACAGCTTACCGTTATGCTAGCTACTTTCTATTTGGTTTTGCTGATTTTTAATTTTCATTTCTGGTGTGAGCCTTTCAGATTTTATGAGGTACATCAGCAACTGGTGTTAGTGTGTGTCGGCCTATGTGTGGCGGGAGGGGGGGGGGTGGGTATTGTTTTTATGAAACACATTTCCAAAATGTGCAGTGAATACCCCCTGCCATTTTTTTCCCGTTTTAATTCAGCTTTTGCAGTGTGTTTCTGCTGAGAGGTGCCAGCTGTCATTCAAGTCCTAATAAGACCCCTGGACATTCTTCCTCTCCCTGCCTAACAAACAATAAGGAAAAATGGGGCGTTTCTAGTCAAAGCTCTTCCCACAGAATTCATTTGTGAACAGTTTATTTTATGTTGTATCAAAGAGACAAGAATCCTTTCACAACAAAGGTTAAACTATTTCTAATGAACTATTTTCTCATTAATATTAGAAGCAAGATTGCATTTTTCAAGGATTAATGCATGCAGATCTCAAAATAAGATTAGGTTTGACTGAAAGGTTAAAGTAAATAAGAAGCAGTAAGATAAATGTTCCTAAAGCAAAATAGAGTTTATACAATTATCAATCCACTTGCGTTACATAGTCTATTCGATTTCGTAAGAATTCGTTATTGATATCATTTAGGCACGAATGCACCATTTCACGAATGGCTTTGAAAAACAGCCCTACTTAAGTCTATCTGAACTTTCTTGTGTGACTCACAAGGTTATGATGCAAATTAAAAAGGCAGAGAAATACTGTGGTCTATCTCTTTTAAGTTTATCAAGCTTGGTATCATGATATGAGGCCGCGCACAAAATCCTCTTTGACACGGTTCCGGCAAAGTGACGAAACTAAGTCGGTTTTATATACTCCATTAGTTATCATGAAGCCATGGTGAAAGAAACTGCTAGTCACGCATCAGCCGTCCTATAAAACATAATACAATTTGCAGTGTGATGGATTATGTTAAATCAATATGAATTTTAAATGGAAATCCCCAAAATGAGCCGCTTAAAGTCATTTAATAATGTTTACATATATATGCTATTATTAAATATACGAGTTACGTTACGTTTTATTAGTATTTTCAGTCAAATTCAAGGTGACCAAAAATTTTAAATATGATTTGCATCACCCTCACCTACCTCACATCCATTTATAAACTCACTTGTTGAGCTTAGGTTCAAGACCATTGCTATCAGTATGTGTTACCGCTGTAAAGGTGCCTGCGGGACATAACATACACGTCATCCCGTTCCATTCATAAAGATAAACGCCATTTACCCTTCCCAAAATGGAAACACAACGCATTTTCGTAGATCATATCGGCACTTATGTGATGAATAATTATAAAGGGTCCTTAGCTGAGTGTCATGGGCCATGTTGCGTGGCTTCCCTAAGATCTCCCCTCGGAGCAAACACAGCGCTCCGCCATCAAGCAGCCGCGCTGGACCAAAACTGCCGCCCTGCGAAAAGTAGCGCAGGCGACACTCCCCTTCCGCATTTGGACGGCGATCCAGCCCGGTTGTTGCGCTTCCCGAGCCTGCCGACAGATAGCATCAGCGGTAGGAGGGGATACAGGGACTCCTGCAGGCTAATTGCAGCGGGCAGCGTTTGCAGGTGTAACACTGATCCGTCTGTGGGAAGGACCGGGGGGCTCGGTCTGAGACTCGAGATTAGGGCTGGGGGGGAATCGGGTGTGCCAGGTAAAATGAGAGTCGGTCTGCGGCGTCCACGCAGTTTTGCACGGCCACAGGTTTGATGAGCAGCTT
Source organism: Cyphomyrus plagiostoma (assembly GCA_019775915.2). Lineage (NCBI taxonomy): Eukaryota > Metazoa > Chordata > Actinopteri > Osteoglossiformes > Mormyridae > Cyphomyrus > Cyphomyrus plagiostoma. The sequence goes on along the minus strand of JABFEA020000138.1, from coordinate 24,166,608 downwards.
TTTGTAGCATCTTTTTGGAAGCTCATAAAAAAAGTGGATCTCCTCACTCTGCAGTCATGAGAAACACTTGGTGGTCGCCCCGGACAGTGATTTGGGAATACTGGACAGCGCTCTCTTTGTGCCTCTTGTGGATTCAGTATTCGTGCGGGATGCCCCATGTCATTCGCATAGGTAAGCATGCTCGAAATCATACATGGGCACACTTTATTTGTGTAGGTAAAAGACTAAGTGTAATTATTCAGATGTCAATAACTTGCAAAGGAATAACCATGTGATATTTATGCAAGCGCAAATACAATTATGTCTGGTGCCTTTAAGAGCCTTGATTTATTTATTTGCTCAATCATTTAAAAATTATTTGTAAAAATATATTAACGCAGAATATCGTTTTTTCCCTTGTCAGTCTTTATATGTAAAATTGTTACTGCCTCAGAGATGACGCTGAATGATGGAGTGCCTGTAAAGTACAGTGTTTGGTCGCGTTTAGATCTTTTCTTAGGTTTTTTTGTTTGTATCAGAACCGAAATGTTCAAGTTTCAAGGGCAGGCGCTCGGGGTAACAAACGCGATGCGCTCTGCTTGTTTGCAAGTCTTTCGGGCATGTTTACAAAAACAGGTGCGATAAAACACACTTGGGATTCAGTAATCCAAACTGTCATTAAAAATATGTCAGCAACGACAGGCAGACAGCAATGAAGTTAAATTACCCTACGCACGCATGCAAATAATAGGCTACCTTTGCGCTCGAGGGAAATAAATCAATGGCCGGAAAACCACAATGAAAAGCTAAGGGTGTTACGTTTTATACACACTGAACCTTCCTTTGCAGTTTAAATGCGAACAAAGTATATCGCAAATAAACGCATTTAAAATACGAGACTTTGCAGGTGTGCTGCTTCTTGCAGGTTCGTACTTTCCGAGACGAAACAAGGAAGTTTAGAAAAAAAATCACCGTTACATAGCTGTTACCTTTCTAAAATAAATAGGAGCGAGTCGGTGTGAAGCGGAAAGTGCAACGAAATCACTCGGAGATGCTTAGAATAAACTCTTCGAGGGACCGGCGACGCTACGAATTGCTGTTTGTCTGCAGCAAAGCGGAGGCAGAATCGAAATCAATGCGTTTTGTTTCCCAGAAAAATGGCTTTTGACAAGTAGTCAGGATGGTATTAGCAGAAATTAATATTAAGCCGTAAAGCTCGTGAAACACGGTCGATGGACCTCTGCGGAGAGCGCATCTTACGACGTGTTCATGAAATAAAAAAATTCACATTTCATTGACGCGATTTAAGTTGTTAGATATTAAACCAATATTTGCTTTTGCACAACCTACGTACGCCGTAAGATATTTGCTTTTATTATTCCCAGTCAGTAAAACGGAAAGGAAACATGCCTACGTTGTAGTAGTAGTAGTAGTAGTAGTAGTAGTAGTAGTAATAATAATAATAATAATAATAATAATAATAATAATAATAACAAATAATAATAATAAATCTCTTTGAAATTACATCATGAACGTCACACGTATTTAAGTAGCTATAAATAAAAACAAAATCATGGCGTTATATGTATTATCCAATACAGTTGGTAAATAATTGTGTTGTTTGCTTCTAATGGTTAATTGTTCTCAATTGCTTTTTCATGTTATTTACGGAAAATTATAGAATTATACTGTTGTCATGTTTGAGAATATGGTGCATGATTTACTGAAGAGAGGAGAAAATGACCTTATACCGTTTTGATAAAGGTGTATTACATTAATTATATTGGCTTATGAAAGTGATGGAGTTAAATGCATTTGGTTTTATCATTAGCAAAACATATTAACAATGTCATATTTGATGGTACTATCGAGAACTGATTTTTTATCTATTCTCCCTTGCCTATACTGTCTTTTATTTTTGTTTGTTTGTTTTTTAAGGCTTAAATATATTCACCCCAAGCAAGTGAGAGACAACAATTCACTGTTGTGTTGTTCATTTGTTAAAAATTGCACTGTTGTTTATGATGTTGGAGTCCGACTTTAAGATATATGTGCGCATATATATCGCATTTTTAAGTTCATACCACTGCACGTAGATCTCCACTAGAGGGCGCAGTCTTAATGTAAAGGTCTGAACCTGTAGCTTGAACCAAGTTCGAACCTGGCTTTCGTGCCTGTGTATTTTTACATTATATATACCCTTCATGACTGCAGTGTCAAGCCCTTTGCATAGGAGTGGTGCTGAGATACGGTACTAATTTTCTAATGTACTCTCTGCTTCCTAATTCACTTTACCTAACCATTCCAGCATGTCGAGTATTATTAGATTTTTTTTTGGAAGAGTTGAAAGGTTTAGTTAGTACAACCCTTCTCCTTCCTATTATGCTTTTTACAATGTTGCTGCTTTTCTGCTACGATTTACAGCAGATCCGTGCACTTGCATAGAAGCCATTGTCACTACGATATTCCAGTTACTCTGAATTTACTGAACTATAATGGAACATGGATGCTGGGACCGCTCGTCAATCCCAACAGACGCTGCCTCCATCTGTCCGTCAGCTCTTGCGATACTCCTTGAGTTCTGCCTGATTACAGATCATGCTCTGGCGGCTAAAGACCCCTGCGTTTGATAACCATCATTTCAGACCCGCAGGAGATCACACACAGCTGGTGGAGCATGTTCTGTGGTAGGTGCGTAGCACCGTGCAAGCCAAATGGTAGTCCGAGGAATTGAATGGAGCCTGCTTAAAATTTCCATGAAATCCAATAGAAATCCATGCGTAAATCTGTAATTAAATATGCTAGTTTTTTACCTCACTGAAACGTAGATTTTATATTTTATTCTTTTAATGTAGCCACCTCATTTAGGACTCCCTGAGCAACCGCTCATTTGACACAAAGAAACACATTGCCTGCATTGTGAGAGAGAGTCACTACAGCCATGTGGCGCGATTCCCTGAGGGTGATCTGGTTCACAGGATCCTCATTGCTGAGGACCCTAGTGGCTGGACCAGGCCAAGGGGACGCCCACGTAACACCTGGCTGCGGCAGATATGTGGCTATTTCCGAAGGGTGGGACTGGACTGCCTGTTGGCCTGGGGGGGGGGGGGGGGGTAACCAAACCAAAAAAAAAACGGGGGTGGGGGGGGACAAAAAGAGGAACAAATAAAGACCCCCCCACAGAACAGTCACGAAATTAAAAAAC